>JAVKPL010006271.1:0-26054 GCA_032173675.1 Gastrolobium villosum
TGACTTAATTAATATTTTATACTAATTTATTGAGACGATTTGTTTTTTGGTGAAATTATACGATTTTAATATATAAAATATTATACTTATCTTTTTTTCATATATATTTTATTTATTTTTTCAATATTATTGGATGAGAAAAGCTAAAAATTAGTTGAGATCATAAAGAGTCAATCGTGTCTGATTTTATTATAGAGCACCTTTCCAAATGATGGTAGTGTAATAGACACAAGACTGCCAAAAGTTATGCAACATTTGGTGTTGGGCGATTATAGTTATGCAACATTTACTGTAAATGTGGCAAAAATTTAAGAACAAAACTCAGATCTATTATATAGAGTCACGAAGTATAGCATGCCATTCATATTGGTCCATGGAGCATCTTAATCATGAATTATGTGATGAACAGTGAATCATCCCAAGAATTTCAAAATAAAACAAATCAATAGAAACCCTAACTCAACTCTGCACGCAAAAGACTCTAGAATTCTTGAGAAATTGAGACGGTGGGGTTCCTCCTTTTGAAAGCTGAACCATACTAGTTTTAATTTGATTGACCATGGTAAACACTTTTCTCTCGCTTTTGTTCATTTTTCTCTTAATTTCCTTCATTTCATTTTCTTATGCTTCCTACTCAAACAAGATTCAAAGTTCTTTTGCTACTATACATGAAAGCAAATTTGGATCTACCTCTCTCCCTCTCAGGTTTCTTGTTGCATCTTTAATTCTTGTGTTCTATTTTCATTTCTACTCTGTAAAATCTCAGATTCGCTATGATAGTTTTGAGAACAACTTCAAGAAATCTTTTAAGGCGTAATGATTTCCTTTTGGTTAAATTAGAATTACAATGGACTCAATAATCTAAATCCATAATAGGATTTCATAGTACTAATTGGATTTATCAATTTCTCCCATTCATTTTTAATTTTTTTCTATTGCCATGAATTTCAAAACTCCTTTTCTTGTCTTATTCTCTGGGAGGGAAGATTTCACCTATTACATTACTTTTTAATTTCATCTTCTCCTCATTATAGCAATAATTATGGCTTTAGGTTTCACCATCAATATTAAAAAAATTGTAAAGGGAAAAAGTTTTCAGTTATTCAAGTGATTTAGATGTAATATCCGTAAGGAAGCAAGATGTAACAAGAGTAGATGTTATAGTTGTAATATTTCTTCATCTTTGCTTGTAATATTTCTTCATCTTTGGTTGTTTGACTATTGTTCTTCTAGTGAAAAAAAATTTCTGGAATTTATTTATTTTTTATTTTTTCTAATAACAGGAAGGGGGAGAGCCCCAAGACAAATAGAAACAAATACAACAAAAGCAAGAAAATGAAATAGACACACAAAGATAGCAAAATCTAAAGACAAAGCCTCCTAACTACCATCAGCAAACAGCTCCAGGGTCCAGAAGATCCGCAGCTAATAGATTAATAATGCCATTCGGAGGGGATGAGAAAACAGTAAGGCTATGAGAGTCTTCCACTGCCTGTTTTGCTATCCACTCCGCACATGTGTTACACTTCCTTGGGATCCAATTCAACAAAATAGTCCAATTTTTCCGGAGGAGGACTCGAATCTTAGCTACCAAAGGAAGCTCTTGAGTGTCATTACCAACATTGGTAAGAAGGCATAAAGCTTGTAAAGAGTCAAATTCCAAAAAAATTCTTTTCCAACCTTGCTTCCAGGCATAAGACAAACCATGGAAAATAGCCCAGAGTTCAGCATACCATGGGGAACAGGAACCAAGAAAGATGGAGAAGCCACACATCCAATTACCACACCAATCCGTCAAAAGACCCCACAAGTAGCCTTGTCCTCAATCACAGCACCATCAACATTAAGTTTAAGGGACCCTTGGTCTGGGGCAGTCCAAGAATAGGGGGAAGGGTAGGGAGGGTTTTTGAGCAAACCTTTTTTGTTTCTAAACCTGCAGTACCTTAAATCCTCTACTAAGGCAGCTATAATAGAAGTAGGATTCTCAGGTCTCTTGTACCCCTCTTCATGAAGTTATCTATTCCTCCAAGCCCACAAAGAGTTACAAACAGTAGAAAATCAGAATTCAAATGCAATTATTTTTCCATTTTTATTTCCTATTAATTAGGATTGATTGTAATTAATTAGAATCCGTTATTTAATTAATTAGGATTAATTATGATTAGGTTTGGTGAGTCATAGTTGAGTCATGCTTAGTTACTTTTTCCTTGTATAAATACTTCTCATTCCTCATGTAAATGATTCAATATCAATATACATAAACCTTTTATATATGGTATCAAAGCGGGTTCGTTCCTACCCTAAATCAGCCACCATCAACGCTGAAAAACCGTCCAAACACCTCCTCAATTCTGTCCAAACACAGAAACATAATCTACAGACCTCCGATAAAGAAAGTGAAGTGACCATTCGACTCAGAAGGCTCCGACGAGTTGACCGCCGCTGGACCCATCGCTGTCAGCCGCCGCACGCGCCGCCATGCGTCGTCACACGCACGGCCAGCCTCCGGCGCGTGAGCTCCACGCGCCACCTTCCCAACGTCTTTTTCCGCCACGACTTGCACAGAACCTCCGCCGGCTTCTCCCCTTCCTGTTCCAGAGGTCAGATCGAAAAAAATTAAAAACTTGATTTTTTCATCCACGGTCAAATCCTCTCTCTTCCTTCATGTCTTCCTCAAAGCATTCTTCTGCTTCCTCATCTGTTCCCAATACTCAGTCCTCTGAAGACAACTTAAGTATGCAGATTACTAGTCACCGGTTGAACGGTAAAAATTTTCTGCCATGGTTTCGATCTGTTAAGTTGGTGATCCGAGTAAAAGGAAAGATGGGTTATCTTGAGGGAAAAATGAAGAAACCTGCTGACGATTCTCCTGATTATGAAAATCGGGAGATTAATAATTCCTTGGTAATGGCATGGCTGACTAATTCCATGGAACCACATATTGGTCAAACCTATTTGTTCTTCGATACTGCCAAGGAGATTTGGGATACTGTTCAACAAAATTATTCAGATCTTGAAAATACCTCTCAAGTCTTTGAACTGAGAAATAAGTTGAGAGACTTTCATCAAAAGGGTATGACTATTACTGCATATTTTACTGCACTAACAAATTTATGACAGGAATTAGATCTTTATTATGCATCTGATCGTAAAGGATTGGAAGCTAATACCCAATTTAAAAAACACTTGGAGAAGGAAAGACTGTATGATTTCCTTGTCGGACTCAACCGAGATCTTGATGAGGTTCATGGTCGAATATTGGGGCAGCGACCGTTACCCTCACTTGCTGACGCCTTTGCTGAAGTTCGTAGAGAAGCCAGTAGACGAAGAGTTATGCTGGGAGAAAAAGAGTCGCTTGATAAGTCTGATGATATGTCTGCATTAGCTGCCAACCGTACCATTGATCGTTCCTCTGAAGAATCAAAATGGGATGGTCGTCCATGGTGCACCCACTGCAATAAAATTGGTCATACCCGTGAGAAATGTTGGGAAATCCACGGGAAACCTGCAAATTGGAGGCCCAAAGGAAAAAAATAAAGGTCGTGCATATCAGGTCTCTACTGATGACAAGGTTGATGAGCCTCAAGCATCCTCTGACTCTGATGGTGTCTTTCTTAGCAAGACTCAGTTTGAACAATTTCAGAGACTTTTGACTCAACCTCCTAAAGCCACTAGTAATGTGGTCCAGCAAGGTACAGCTTTTCATGTTGATAGTCAAAATCATTGGATCCTTGATTCTGGAGCCTCTGATCATATGACAGGTAATCTTGGCTTGTTTTGTTCATACACTTCATATTCTGAACCCTTTAGGGTCAAGATCGCCAATGGCTGTTTTTCCCATATTGCGAGACACAAAACCATTAAACTTTCTCTGCTGATTAATTTAACATCAGTTCTTTATGTCCTTCTCTGACTTGTAATCTCATTTCCATAAGCAAGCTGACTTCTGAGTTGCATTGCTTTGCTAAATTCTTTCCACATGGTTGTGTTTTTCAGGAACAGGACTCGGAGAGGAAGATTGACAGTGCTAGAAAGGATGGTGAGCGTTACTACTTTGAGGAGGATGTGACTCATGAAGCCATTTTCGTAGAAAAAACTCTATGTTTCTTTTTGATTCATGTAATGATGTTATGTTGTGGCACCGTAGGCTAGGCCATCCAAATTTTATTTATCTTCATAAGTTGTTACCAAACTTATTTATTAATAAATGTCCTAGTTTGTTTTCTTGTGATATTTGTCAACTTGCCAAGCATACTCGTGCTCATTATCCTTCTAAAGTTCACCATGAATCTTCCCTATTTTCCTTAATTCATAGTGACATATGGGGTCCAACCCATGTTAAAAATATTTCAGGTACTCGATGGTTCATTACCTTCATTGATGACCATTCCCGAGTTTGTTGGGTATATCTTCTAAAGGACAAGTCCGATGCTGCATCCGTGTTTAAAAAATTTCATGCCATGGTTCAAACCCAATTCCAAGTTGCTATACAAATTCTTCGTACAGATAATGGCAAAGAGTACTTTAACTCTATTCTTGGAGAATATCTTTCCCAACATGGCATCCTTCACCAAAGCTCGTGTCCTGACACACCCCAACAAAACGGAGTTGCGGAAAGAAAAAATCGACATCTCCTTGAAGTTGCTCGGGCTCTTATGTTTACCACGAGTGTTCCTAAATATCTTTGGGGAGAGGCAGTTCTCACTGCCTCGTATCTGATAAATCGAATGCCATCTCGCATTCTAAAATTTCAGTCTCCTCTTTCTCATCTTTGTCGTACCTTCCCTTCCTTCTGAGGCGTCTCCTCCTTACCTCCCAAGTTATTTGGTTGTGTTCTATTTGTCCATATTCCCTCCCATCAACGGTCTAAGCTTGATCCTAAGTCTCTCCAGTGTGTCTTTATTGGTTATTCTCCTACTCAACGTGACTATAAGTGTTATTCACCCTCCCTTCATAAGATCTTTATCTCTATGGATGTCACATTTTATGAGAATGACTCTTTCTTCCCCGTGACTTCTCTTTAGGGGGAGTCTATAGGAGTAGATGAAGATCAGTCATGGGAACCTACTGATGCCACAGTATTACCTCTACTTTTGGAAACAAAGGGAGCTACAGAATCCACACCATCAGGAGCCTCCTCAAAGTGGGGACAAGTTTATAGCAGGCGAAAGCCTCCTCAAAGTGTGAATAACCCAGAGCCTCTACACTGCCAGCATTCTGAACCATGTTCTAGTTCCAGCACCCCAACACTTGAGTGACATGATGAAAATGATCTAAACTTGCCTATTGCTCTCAGAAAAAGTACTCGATCTTATACTACTCATCCTATTTCTATATTTCATATGGAAAGTTGTCCCCAAGGTTACGTGCTTTCAATACTATGTTGGATAGTACAAAGATACCGAGAAATATACATGAGGCTCTCGATGATCAAAAGTGGAGAGATATTGTCTTTGAAGAAATGAATGCTTTAGAAAGAAATGGAACTTAGGAGATAGTGACCCTACCCAAGGGAAAACAGGCAGTAGGATGCAAATGGGTGTTTACAATAAAATTCAATGCAGATAATAGCATCAACAGATACAAGGCAAGATTGGTTGCAAAGGGTTTCACTCAGACTCATGGGATAGATTATCATGAGACTTTTGCTCCGGTTGCTAAAGTCAATACTATCTGAGTTCTTTTATCTCTTGCTGCCAACCTAGATTGACCTCTACAACAGTTAGATGTAAGAATGCATTCCTAAATGGTGACTTACATGAAGAAGTCTATATGGATCCTCCACCTGGTTTTGAAAAGGGAAATGGATCAGTGTGTAAACTAAAAAAGTCTCTATATGGATTGAAACAGTCTCCCAGAGAATGGTTCGACAAATTCACACAAGCAGTCAAAAGAAGAGGCTTCATTCAAGCACAGACTGATCATACTCTCTTCCACAAACACTCTACGGATGGTAGAATTGCTATTCTTATTGTATATGTAGATGATATAATTCTTACAAGTGATGATATTGAGGAATTGAACACCTTGAAGAAATATCTAGCAGCTCAATTTGAACTCAAAGATCTTGGCACTCTCAAATATTTTCTTGGTATAGAAGTTGCTAGGAGAAAAACTGGCATCACTCTCACACAAAAGAAATATGTTCTAGATCTTTTGTTGGAAACAGGAATGTTAGGATGTAAACCTGCTGAGACACCCGTGGAACCTAATACCAAGTTAGGTATTGAAGATGAGAATGAGGTGGATAAAGAACAATATCAGCGATTTGTTGGTAAACTAATTTACTTATCTCATACAATTGCCTTTGTGGTGAGTATGATTAGTCAATTCTTGCACTCACCCATGGAAAAGCATCTTAGTGCAGTCTATAGGGTGCTTCGATACCTCAACAACACTCCAGGAAGAGGATTTAAAAAGGGGTATAAAAGGACGATTGAAATCTACACTGATGCAGATTGGGCAGGCTCATCAGTAGACAGGAGATCTACCTCAGGCTATTGCAACTATGTATGGGGAAATCTTGTTACTTGAAGAAGCAAAAAACAAACAGTGGTTGCAAGAAGTAGTGCTGAAGCAGAATTTCGAGCTTTAGCTCATGGAGTTTGTGAAGGAATCTGGTTGAGAAGACTTCTTCAAGAGTTGAAGATTTCATATTCCCTATAAAACTATATTGTGATAACAAGGCAGCTGTTAACATTGCTCAAAATCCTGTGCATCATGATCGAACAAAGCATGTGGAAGTTGATCGTCACTTCATCAAAGAAAAATTAGATGATGGAAGTGTGCGTATGATGTATGTTCCAACCAAAGAGAAAACTGCAGATATCCTTACCAAGGGCCTACACCGTCCAACATTCGAAGACTTGATTGGCAAGTTGAGAATGATCAACATTTACCTCTCAACTTGAGGGGAGTGTAGAAAATCAGAATTCAAATTCAATTATTTTTCCATTTTTATTTCCTATTAATTAGGATTGATTGTAATTAATTAGAATCCGTTATTTTATTAATTAGAATTAACTATGATTAGGTTTGGTGAGTCATGCTTAGTTACTTTTTCCTTGTATAAATACTCCCCATTCCTCATGTAAATGATTCAATATCAATATACAGAAACCTTTTCTATACTTTCTTTACCTTTCTAGCCCCAAATTCTTCCCCAGCAATTATTGGAGGAAGCTGTATTTAAGCTCATTTCATTACAGTAGGCAAGTTTGACAAAGGATTAACCTGGCTTCCAATTTTTCCAAGCAATTATGTCTTCTTCTGCTACTTCCTCAGGGTGTGGTATTGCAAGAATTTTATTCACCACATTCTGATCAAGATGGTTTAGCAAGTACTGCAAATTCCAGCCCTCACCATCTAGGAATACTCTATGGTTTATCTTGTATTCAATAACATCAGTTGAATGAATAGTATGTGCAAGAGAGAGGAGGTTAGGGCCGTTGCCAACCCAATTGTCCTTCCAAAAATCAATCTTCCTTCCATTACCAATCTGCCAAATTGTGTTGCTCAACATATCTGGCCAGACCTTACAAAGGCTTTTCCACATATGAGAATCATATGATTTACACACTACCTCCTTCAAAAAGTCCTTTTTCCTCCCATATTTTGAAATTAGCACCTGCCCCCATAGATGAGATGGAAATTGCGTAATATTCCAAGCACACTTTTGAAGGAAAGCTTCATTCTGCTTTCTTAGGTTGATGATTCCTAAGCCACCCTAATCTTTTGGTAGTTTGAGTTGTTCCCATCTAATAACATGATTCTTTCTTTAAGTATCAGAGTCTCCCCAGATGAATTTCCTTTGAATCTTTTCGATCTCTTCACAAACACCTATAGGTAGTAGACTATTTTGCATATGGAACATGGGAATAGCTGATATGACTGATTTAGCCAATGTAACTCTCCCTACCATAGAAAGGCAATGCTTTTTCCAGCCTTGAAGCCTAGAGTTGACTCTGTCCATAATTTCCCCATAGTGAGATTTATTAGTTCTGCCATGCTTCATTTTGTAACCCAGATATCTGCCCAAATTCCTAGTATGGGAAAAGCCACTGATTTCCACAATAGAATTAGCAACATCTGCAGTAACATTTTTGGAGAAGAAGATACTAGATTTGAGATAGCTCACCTTCTGGCCCGACATATCACCAAATGTATCAAGACAACCCATGATTATCTTAATTTGCTCAGCACCGGCTTCTCCAAATAGCAACAGATCGTCAGCAAAAAGTAGATGAGAGATGGTTGGACCACCTTTACCAGCTGTCATTGGCTTCCAGTCTTTTTTCTCAATAGAGTCAGCAATTAAGTGGGTGAGCTTCTCCATGCAAAGGATGAAAATGTAGGAAGATATAGGGTCACCTTGTCTCAGGCCTCTGCTCGGGGAGATAATACCGGCTTTAGAGCCATTCCAAAGAATTTCCAAAGCTGTTGAGGAAATACATTGCATGATCAGGTTCACCAAGGACTCCGGGATGTTAATCTCAGACATAACTTTATGAATAAACTGCCAAGACATTCGATCATAGGATTTTTCTAAGTCTATCTTGATGGTGAGAAATCCCCTCTTGCCTTTCATCCTAGTCATTGAGTGGACCATTTCCTGGGCAATAACAGTGTTATCTTGGATCTGTCCGTTAGGGACAAAGCTAACTTGTTGAGGAGAGATGATTTTATTCAGTAGAGGCTTCAACTTCCCCACTATAATCTTACTAATTCCTTTGTATAACACTGAACATAGAGCAATTGGTCGGAACTGAGATATTTTCTCAGGTCTGGCCAGCTTGGGAATAAGAACTAATAGTGTTTTGTTTATATCTCTAACCTCAGCAGGCTTGCTCCAAATCTGTTTCACATAGTTTGTAACTTGGTTCTTCATAGTTTCCCAGTTTTTTTGGAAGAAAAAGACTGGAAATCCATTCGGACCAGGGGCTTTCAGGGCATTCATAGAGAAAAAAGCCTCTTTAATTGTAGAATCGAAGATGGGCTCCTGCATGGCAGCAATCTCAGCTTCATCAAGAGCAAGCCAGTTGGTAGTGGTTACTTTCCAAGGTCTACAATTATCTTCTTTTGTAAACAACTTTTTAAAAAATGAGTGAATGAGCATAATAAGGTTTTCTTCATCTCTCACAATCTGCCCCTCATCATTCTTCAGTTCAAGAATTTTATTTTTGTCTCTTCTGATGATAGTGGTAGTGTGATAGTATCTAGTGTTTCTTTCACCATCTTCTGTCCATTTACATCTTGCCTTTTGAAACCATAAATCTTCTTCCTGATCCAGCACCCTATTAAGCTCATCCTGAAGGGTTTTATCTAATTTAGCTTGAATATAATCTAGTTGGATGGCATTGTTGTCTTGATTTTCCTGAATTTTCTTAAGCATGTACTCTTTTAACATGGATACAACCAAAGACCCTTTTTTCCAGGATTTAAGAGGACTGACCAGGTTATTCAGGCTTTGGGTGATCTTTAAGTGAGGGTCCCAGATAAAATTTAAGAAGTGGGTAAAAGTACTATGCTCCTGCCAAGCCACCAAAAACTTGAATGGTCTTTCTTTCCAATTTTTCTCTTTAGGGATGAGTGATAAGAGAAGGGGGTTATGATCAGAATTAAGATGAGGTAGTGATTGTGTAGAATGTTCTAGAGTTTTTTAATTATTTCTAACTACTTGTCTCTTTGAGTAATGTGATGTCTCTTTGGTTACTGTGTATTTTATTTATTACTTCATCTCCTTAACTACTTTGTAATCTGTATATAAAGAACCCTTTGGATGTCAATCAATATATGAAAAAATATATTTCAGTCTTATATTTCTTCATGGTATCAAGAGCAGGTTATCCTGTGATTATTTTGTAAACCTCCACGTTCTTCTCTCCTTTTCTTTTCATTTTTTTCACTGTTCCGTACTATAACTCAGAAATCATATCTGGACCCCTCCAATCACGAAACCAAGGCCACCATTGGATTCAGCAGCCATTTCCGAGTCGACCCACGTCAGCCCCGTCGCCGGAAAGTCTCCCACGCTCCGCCATGCACCGCCACAGCAGAATTGTCTTTCCTGCGCGTGTAAGCCACGCGCCGCCCTGCCGGACTCCGTTTGCCACACGACTTTCACAGAACGAATCGCCTGGCCTCCCTCTTCCTGTTCTGAGGTTTTAAATCACGATTGGAGCACTTTTCTTGCTGGGTCCAGTTGGTTCCTCTTCGGTTCTTTGTTTCTGTCCCTATTCTGAGTTCCATTTTTAACGATGGAAGTTGAAAATATTGAGGTTGAGAATAAGCATTCTGAAAAATCATCCGGTAATATTTCTGGTGTTTCTAATCCTCCCTGTTCTTCGTCTTTCGGAGACAACCCAGCTATACAGATCATTAACCACCGTTTAAACGGTAAAAATTATGTGCAATGGCATCAATCTGTCAAGCTGTTTATCCAAGCAAAAGGGAAAATGGGGTATCTTGATGGAAAAAAGGAAAAACCCAGAGCTGATGAACCTGGTTATGATAAATGGATGACTGAAAATGCCTTGGTCATGACCTGGTTGACTAACTCTATGGATCCTGACATCAGTCAAACTTATTTGTTTCTTTATACGGCTCAGGAAATTTGGGATGTCGTTAAAGAATATTATTCTGACCTGGGCAATGCTTCTCAGGCTTTTGAACTCAACACCAAGGTAAGAGAGTTACATCAAGAGGGGATGTCTGTTACTGAATACTTTCTTGCTTTAAAAACTTTGTGGCAGGAGTTGGACCTTTATGATGCAGCAGATCTTCAAGGTTTAGAAGCCAATGCAAGGTTTAAAAGTTACTTAGAGAAAAGACGTCTCTATGATTTTCTTGCTGGCCTTAATCGTGATCTTGATGATGTTCGTGGAAGGATATTGGGGCAGAACCCATTACCTTCCATTGCAGCTGCTTTTTCTATGGTACGACGGGAAGAACTTCGCCGAAAGGTAATGTTGGGGGACAAGAACTCTAAATCCTCCGATGTATCTGCTTTAGTAGCAAAACATACTCCTCGTTCCCCTAGTGATGCAAAACGTTCTGACCGATGGTGTTCTCACTGCAATAAGAGTGGTCACACTCGCGAAAAATGTTGGGAAATTCATGGAAAACCACCAAACTGGAAAGCAAAGGGGCCAAATAAGAGTCGTGCTTATCAAATCTCTTCTGATGATAAGGGTGAGGAGTCTCGTGCCTCTCCAAATTCCGATGGTGTATTCAACCCTAAAGCTCAGTATGAGCAAGTTCAGAAAGTGATGTCTAAATCTGCTGAGGCAACTAGTCATGTTGCTCAACAATGTATGGCATTCCATGTTGATCATAGTAGTCGTTGGATTCTTGATTCAGGAGCTTCTGATCATATGACAAGTAATGCATCCTTGTTTTGTTCTTATATCCCTTATTATCACCAGTCACGAATAAGGATTGCTAATGGTAGTTTCTCTAATATTGCGGGAAAGGGATCCATTAAGCTCTCTGAACATATTACTCTGAATTCTGTCCTTCATGTCCCTTTTCTTACTTGTAACCTGATCTCTATTAGTAAACTTTCCTCTGAATTGCATTGTGTTGCTAAATTCTCTGCCAAAACCTGTGTTTTTCAGGAACAGGATTCAGGGATGATGATTGGCAGTGCTAGAGAGGAAGAAGGGCTTTACTATTTTGAAGAAGATTCTCATGAAAAGAGATTTTTTGCAAATCACTCTTTATGTTTATCAGACGATTGTAATGATGTCTTGTTGTGGCATCGTCATTTAGGACACCCAAATTTCTTTTATCTTCAAAAGTTTTTTCCAAACTTATTTATCAATAAAAAACCAAGTTCCTTTTTTTGTGAGGATTGTCAGTTTGCAAAACACTCTCGTGTTTCTTATTCCCCCAGAGATTATCATGTTTCGTCCCTATTTACATTGATTCATAGTGATATTTGGGGGCCAGCTCGTGAAAAAAATATATCTGGAACTCGTTGGTTTATTACCTTCATTGATGATCATTCTAGAGTATTCCTCAACATCAAAGGTCCAAACTTGATCCAAAGTCTGTTAAATGTGTTTTTATATTATACCCTCCTAATCAAAAAGGTTACAAGTGCTACTCATCTTCTCTTCGAAAGGTCTTTGTTTCTATGGATGTTACCTTTTATGAAACACACTCATTTTTTCCCTCGACTTCTCTTCAGGGGGAGTCTATCGGTGTAAAAAAAGACAAGTCTTGGATTCCAAATAATTCTTCTGTCTTACCTTTACCTTTGGAAACATCTGTTGTTCCTTTACCTTTGGAGACAGGGGGAGCTAATGTACAGGAGACAAGGACAGCAACTGTACCAGAGACTGGAGATCCTCCCGGTAGATGGGGAAAATTCTACAGCAGGCGTAAATCTCCTCAAGATCCTCTAGACTGCCAGGATTCTGACCCGTGTCCTAGTTCCAGCAATCCACTTGAGAACACTGGTACAGCTGACCTAGATATGCCTATTGCCCTTCGAAAAGGTACTAGATCTTGCACTGCTCATCCTATTTCTCATCACATTTCATATGAAAAGTTGTCTCCAGGTTTTTGTGTTTTCAACACTATATTAGACGGCACAAAAATACCAAAAAATATCCAAGAGGCACTTAATGACCCTAAATTGAGGGATGTTGTCTTTGAAGAAATGGATGCACTTAAAAAAATGGAACTTGGGAGTCTGTGGCACTTCCCAGAGGAAAGAAAACTGTAGGTTGCAAGTGGATGTTCACAATAAAATTTAATGCAGATAACAGCATCAACAAATATAAGGCCAGATTGGTTGCCAAAGGATTCACCCAGACTTATGGGATAGACTATCAGGAGACGTTTGCTCCCGTTGCCAAACTTAATTCTATCCGAGTCCTACTATCACTTGCTGCCAACCTTGATTGGCCCTTGCATCAATTGGACATAAAGAATGTTTTCTTAAATGGGGACTTACATCAGGAAGTTTACATGGATCGACCACCTGGTTTTGAAGAGGGAGATGGTTCTGTATGCATGTTGAAGAAGTCTCTTTATGGACTTAAACAATCCCCTAGAGAGTGGTTCAAAAAATTTACTCGTTCTGTTAAAGAAAAGGGATTTATCCAAGCTCAGACTGATCACACTTTATTTTTTAAACACCCCGATAGAGGCAAAATTGTTATCCTCATTGTTTATGTTGATGACATAATTGTCACAGGTGATGACTGGGAGGAAATAAAATCTTTAAAGGGGGGGTTTAGCTAATCTGTTTGAACTGAAGGATCTTGGATCACTCAAATATTTCCTTGGAATGGAAATTGCTCGTAGCAAAGCGGGAATTTCCTTATCTCAAAAGAAATATTTCCTAGACCTGCTACAAGAAACAGGTATGCTTGGATGCAAGCTTGCAGAAACTCCAGTTGAACCCAATATTAAATTGGGAATTGAAGATGGAAAGGATGTTGACAGGGAGCAGTACCAAAGGTTGGTAGGGAAGCTGATCTACTTATCTCACACCCGACCTGATATTGCATTTGCCGTTAGCATGGTTAGCCAATTCATGCATTCTCCTAAGGAAAAGCACCTTAGTGCGGTTTATAGAATTCTCAAGTACCTCAAAAACACACCTGGTCGAGGAATTCTCTTTAAAAGAGGACACAAGAGGATGATAGAAATATATACAGATGCTGATTGGGCTGGCTCTGCATTGGACCGAAGATCCACTTCAGGATATTGTACCTATGTCTGGGGAAATCTTGTGACCTGGAGAAGTAAAAAACAAACTGTTGTTGCCAGAAGCAGAATTTCGAGCGCTAGCTCATGGCATTTGTGAAGGAATTTGGTTAAGAAGACTTCTTGAAGAATTAAAGATATCTTATTCTCTACCTGTGAGGCTCTATTGTGATAATAAGGCTGCTGTCAGTATTGCTCAAAATCCTGTACATCATGACAGAACCAAACATGTGGAGGTTGATCGTCATTTTATCAAAGAAAAATTGGAGGAGGGTAGTGTATGTTTGTCATATATACCTACCAAGGAGCAAACAACCAACATTCTCACCAAAGGATTACACAAACCCATCTTTGAGGATTTAATTAGCAAGTTGGGGATGATCAATATATATCTCCCAACTTGAGGGGGAGTGTAGAATATTCTAGAGTTTTTTAATTATTTCTAACTACTTGTCTCTTTGAGTAGTGTGATGTCTCTTTGAGTAGTGTGATGTCTCTTTGGTTACTGTGTATTTTATTTATTACTTCATCTCCTTAACTACTTTGTAATCTGTATATAAAGAACCCTTTGGATGTCAATCAATATATGATAAAATATATTTCAGTCTTATATTTCTTCAGATTGAACATGAGCTTCCCCAAATGTTGTTCTCCAAACTGCATTGGCACATATTCGGTCCAGCCTCTTTAAAACTCTATCCAGGTGAAGCCACTTAGGTCACCTCCAGGTAAAGGTTGAACCTCTACAACCAAGGTCCAGCATATTACAGTCATTTAGGACAGAGGCAAATTTCTGACATCTTGCAAGATTAACAGGAACTCCCTTTTTTTTCTCTTTTGTTAAAGCTATCTCATTGAAATCTCCCATCATGACCCAAGGTCCCATCATACTACCACTGATTCTCTTTAAATCAAGCCACAATTCCTCCCGATTCTCCTATCTAGGATTGGCATAAACCACTTTGAGGAAAAAAGAGTTCCCCTGGTCAATACAACAAGAAACATGAATATACTGATTAGACTCCTCTATAATGGAAACTTTAAAAAAGTCTTCCTTCTATAATAGCCAGATGCCACTAGAAAAGCCAACTGCGTCTACCCTCACAAACTGATTGAAACCTAGTTGCTTTATTTTCTTCTTAGCAATAGCTCCACTGATCCTAGGTTCTAAAATGGCTACCATTCCAACCTTATGCTTTCTGGAATTTATTTGATTTTGTGCTACTGTAGTGTTTATATAATGTTGTGGCTTAAGCATGTAATGCATTCCCTTTTGTTATTTGTTGTGGATAGAGAAGAAATGCCAATTTTTTGGGACATGTTGACTATGGGGCACGTGATTTTGACCGAATCCGACACGTGCTCAACATATTTGGACACTTATTTGGACACGTTTTGTCATTTTTTGTAAAAAAAGAAATAAAATTACAATTTAAAAAAAAATAAAAATATTTAATAAAAATTAAATAGTTAGAACCATATCTCGTTGTTATGTCCTGTCTTCACGCTGCTATCTACTCCTTCTTTTCTTCGTCGTAGCCTCATCTTGTTGTCTCTCTTCTTCCTAGGCTCGTCGTCTCCGATCCGAATCAGAACCCGATAAGTGATGATGAAAACTGTTTTAGAATTTGGGACCTGGGGTTTATGTTTACTTTAAATCAGAAACCCGCCTCATTTCTGGGATTTATACGTGGTTTCTTAGTTATCTCAAATTTATGTTTTAGAATTTGGGGACCTGGGGTTTATGTTTACTTTAAATCTGATGATGAAAATTGTTCTGCTGCAAGTGAGTTGGGGTCATTAGTCATTACTCTCTATTGTGGATTTCTGTAAATGATAGCATTAAATAGAAATTGATAATGTTGTTTACTTTTTGATTTTTTATATATTGCACTTTAATGGTTGGATTTGAGTAAAATGATTCCGTCTTTTTTTATGGTTGGATTATAAACTTTAATGTGTGGTTTAGTTCTTGTGTGCCTTCTGCTTTGGAGAGGTCTCTTGGTAAAGCTGAAATGTGTCTTTGTTTTTCAATAAGATTGGATGATGAGTACATTAATTCAGGTATAGATTGGTTCGAGGTGAATAAAGGGGTGCCTTGCAATAATGATAGTGAGAGGTCATGCTTTTGCCAGAGTCACAACATGAAGGGGGTCTTAATATATGTCTGGATTTACCTGAGGATCAAATGTAAGAGTTTTGTAGGTTAATGCTAGAAATTTAGATCTTATTTTGCATTTCTTTTTCTTTTTGGTTTTCAAGTTTAGCTGTCATCAAAGTTGTCTAAAGATAATCTCTCATGAAAAGTAAATTTTTTGTTAAGAGGTGGTACATTCCTTTATAGTTCAGATTAGTCTACTGTTAATTATTTTTTTATTTATGGTTGGATTATTGAACTTTAATGCAAGTTTATTTTTTTTATGGTTGGATTATTGAACTTTAATGCGTGGTTCAACTGTCATCACCTTTGCATGTCTCTCCAGTGTTATGACTCTCACAGTGTGATAACTAGAGGAAGGGAGCAACAAGATGAGAAATCAGAAACAACTTAAGTGCAAATTCAAATCCAAAGAGATCATAAAGCTTATCAATAACACTAAAACGCATACCACTCGTTTCGCGATTCTTCTATGTGAAGTTCAAACACACACCTCTGTGCAAACTCTCACAGTGTTATTGAACTTGTGACTTAGTGAGTAGTTTTCACTTACACTCTAACAATGTTTTATTATTTTTCTTATATTTAGGTTATGAAATTTGAATATTTGATTATATGACTTACTATGTGTTGCTATATGTATTAAATGTAAACCATATATATATATATATATATATATATATATATATATATATATATATGGGGCAGGATCCATTCCTTTACACCGGTGTAAGAATAATAAGTCTTACACTAAATCTTAACCGTTGATTTTATGCATCTAACGGTTAAGATTTATTAGGTCTCACTCATTAATTAATTTTTAATTCCCAATAAATCTCAACCGTTAGATGCACGGAAATCAACGGTTAAGATTTGATGTAAAATTTATTTTTCTTACACTGGTGTAAGTTGATCCTATCCCTATATATATGGGGCAGGATATTCTTACACTGGTGTAAGAGTTAGAAGTCTTACACTCAATCTTAACCATTGATCCACTTGTATCCAATGACTCACATTACCAAAAAATTTGAGCTCTTAGATATAAGTGGAATCAATGGACAAGATTGAGAGTGTAACTTACACTGGTGTAAAATGATCCTTACTATATATATATATATATATATATATATATATATATATATATATAGGCGCAGGATCATTTGACACCGGTGTCAAACTTTGAAATTTGACACCAAATCTCAACCGTTGATTTCTGCCAATCAACGGTATCATTTATTGGAATTAATAATTAATTAATGAGTGTAATTTCCAATAAATCATAACCGTTGATTGGCGGAAATCATCGGTTGGGATTTGGTGTCAAATCTCAAAGTTTGACACCGGTGTCAAATGATCCTGCCTATATATATATATATATATATATATATATATATATATATATATTAAAAATATTATTTAATATCAAACGTATCTTAACATTATATTTTTTAGAATTTACATATTAGAGTGTCGTGCGGTGTCCTATGTCGGTGTCGGTCATCATAGGCTTCAAGTACTTTTTTTTTTTTTTGATAAACGGCTTCAGGTACCTTTTTTCTCAATTGAAGAATACTTTTTTAATAATATTAATTTTTGTACTATTCCTCTGTTATTGCAAATGTTTTCTCTATTTTAATGGTTGATGTGAAATCAGAGATGTCATCAATTCTGTTTATCAAAATTTACACTAGCTGGAATCTTACATATATTTTCTTGTGAGAGCTTCTTCTATCGTATGTTATCTTATTAATTTTTGGAGGAGATGGATGTCAGAATTTTCACCAATTTGCATTTAGTTGTTGGAAAATTCATTGTATGGTAGAGCTTTTGTGGTGATCTTAGTTTTTTAGTGTCTTCATTATGTAGCTTAATGAGCTCTCATGTCTCTTGATAAGGATGGCCTTTTAATATTGAAGATAGGGAGAAACTACTTTTGGTATAAATTAGTTCTGATAACTTTTAATATTGAACAACTCTCTCATCGTCCAAGGACATCTTTTAGCATGATTAACACATTTCATAAACAGTTCATTTTTATTTTTATTTTTGTGCTTTCCTCCACAAAAGCAGTATGATGATTAACACATTTTGTTGCCTTTTGTACTCTTTCTTACTTTCAAATTCTCGATTAACATATAATTCATCCCTCAATTATCAAAAAAAATCATTCCCCCCAACAAGAATTTGAGCCCATTTGGATGGGCTTTTGTTACTAAAAAAATTGTGTTTTTTCTTTTAAAAAAAATCATTTTGAGAAATTTTAGATGTTTAGATAACAACATTTTAAAAAAGCATAATGTAAAATAAAAGTTAAAATGTTATTTCCTTTAGCCAATAGTTGGTTGCTTTGCAAAAAAAACAGAAACTAAAAGATAATATAAATTTTTAAAATACAAATTTAACCTTATTCTATCAGCCCATTATCTCTCCCTGTCCGACGATCATACTTTTTTTTGTTAGCTACAACAACTTATCACTTTACGATCAAACTTCTCCCTCCTTTTTATTTTCATTCCTTCGTTTTCTTTTTCAAGGTACCATTTTTTTTCATCTTTCCTCATCCTACAATTGCTATTTTTGATTCTTCCTTTTTCTTGGTGAAAGGTACAATCTTATGCTTGGTGTTTGGTCCTTGTTTTTTTTCAACCCATCGTTGTTCATGTTATAAAATATAGTATTGTACGGGGAAGGTTTTTATTTAATGGGTCCAATCTGAATATTGTGAGTAGCCTGAGACCATCTGTATGTAGGCTAGGAAGGTTAGGCATTGGAATCAAAGATAATTGACTAGTAACTACTGAATAAAAGAAAGAAAGATATTTGACTAGTTAAGAGTGTAGCCTCAACAGTGACCTGAGGTTAAAATAATGGGAAAAGTGCGTATAATTTTAAAGGATGTAAAGTTGTATTATTTTAAGAGAGAGAAAGAGATAGATAAAGTATGAGAGTTGACAAAAAAAAAAGTAAAAGTGTGAGTCTCATCTCTTTGTGAGAGTGAAAGAATGTAAGTTGTGTCATTTAAAAGAATAAACATTTTTCCCTGAAATAATTGTTCTGTGTTTCCTTTTTGCATGCCATTATTTCAACATCTCAGAGCTACATTGCCTCTCATAGATTATGAATTATATGATGAACTGTTTTGTATTCTTTTCAAATGATCTTTTATTTATATTTTTATTATACAATCATATTAGTTTTTCTTATTTATTATTTATTATACACATGCATACAATTTTTCTTTAACTAAGACAATTTTTTGGTCCATTCTTCAAAATGATTAGATATTTCTGTGAAGGTTATGAACTCTTTTTCTCCTCCACATTAATGCCCATGCCATCTTGTTAGTGAATGATTCTCGTGTTGTTGAAATAAATCTAGTTATATCTTGTGGACCCTTCCCATACATGTTGTAACAGTTATGGACATATGCAATATTAAATTTTATATTAATATGATGAGTTGTAATGGTTTTCACCAAGAGGATAAATAAGACAAGGAATATGATGAGTCAACAAGATACGAGTAATAGGTATGAAGGGTCAAAAAAATGAAGTCTCATAAAATTTTCTTCCCTTTGTCTGTTATAATTTCAAGCCACAATCATAGAAGCAAGAAAATAAACACAAAAAACCAAGCCACATAACAAACAAGAAAGTGAATACAACATTGTATTTGTATGCATGTCCGTTAAATTTTAAGTCTAACTTAAGTTTCCATTCTTTTCTTTTTTAAAGATGTAGTTTTGATGAATGCATTGTGCATACTATGTATGTTGTGGGCATGTGAA
The DNA here is from genome assembly GCA_032173675.1 of Gastrolobium villosum. Taxonomy (NCBI): domain Eukaryota; kingdom Viridiplantae; phylum Streptophyta; class Magnoliopsida; order Fabales; family Fabaceae; genus Gastrolobium; species Gastrolobium villosum. The sequence continues at coordinate 19,668 of JAVKPL010006271.1, forward strand.
AATGGAAAACATTGAATAGTTGAATACTGCAGACAGCAGAGTGACTATGATGGCTCTTCTGTTGGGTCGAAAGTATTTTATAGTATTTCTCTCTAGAGAGTTTCCATTCTTTTCTTTTTAAAAATAGGAAATAGAAATGTGAAGTGTTTTCTGTTGGGTTAAATTTTAATGAGATAAAAATAGAAAATAGGAAATAGGTGAAGAGTCATGTCCTTAGGAATTTGTTAGTGGACAATTATTATGCTTAGAGTTTGGTGAAGAGTTGTGTCTTTTAGTTATGAAGAGTTGTGTCTTTTAGTTATGAAGAGTTGTGTTGTTTGGAGTCTTTAAGCTTTTGTATGTTGGCCTATAAATAGGTCCTTTGTATTTCATATCAAATATAGCCAGAGAAAAAGAATATTAAGGCTTGAAAGATACAGTAATTCAAAGAGGTATATTCAGAGACTTGTTTGTGTGTTTGAGTGTTTGTGAGAAACACCATTAGAGGACCTGTGAATTACAAATTGGTATCAGAGCTAGGGAGAAAAAGAGCGAGTTGGAGGTGCCACTCTTCCATGGAGATAAGGATGAAGCATTAGATTGGCTTCTCTGTTTGAAGGAATTTTTTCGGAAAGAAAAAACCTGGACGGAGTACAAATGGCTGGTAGCCATGAGAAGACTCAGAGGAAGCGCAATCAAATGGTTCCGTACATGGAACTGCCGCGACTTTAATAATATATGGAAGAATTTTCTAATGGCCTTCATAACAAAATACTTGCCTGGACGTTTTGATCTGATTAATGAAGAAGATGAAATCTTCAATGATGATGATGAAGATGAGGAGAATGATGCGGATGAAGAAGAGACCGAGATGGCGGAATCCGAGGTTGCCAACGGCAACGCATCCGAGGAGGAGATTAACGTGTCGGAGCGCGTAAGAGACGACTCAGACAAGAAGACGATGGAGATGACTGCGGCCAAGGGAGCCGAGATAGAAGAGGAGGAGAACGAAGGAGCTGAGATAGAAGATGAGGAGAATGAAGGAGCCGAGATCGAAGCGGAGAAGGACGGGAACGACGAGACCATTGTCGAGGTAGAAGACTTGCTTGGAGGAGTCAAAAATCGGAAAGGAGATTGAGAAGCCGAGGTGCTTGATGGAGACCGGCATGGAGGAGACCGCGAATCCGAGTTCCGTGTTGATAACCGGGATGGGGGAGATCCCGACTAAATCACCAAGTTCATGTCTTGGAGAAGAGCTCGACCCCGGCGTGATGAGGTTGATGTCGGAGACCGGCATAGGCGCGGTTCGGGTTGGAAGTCAGAAGTCGGAGACTGCATTGAATTTATGGTGGAAGTGGAAGATGTCGACACCACCGAAAAGAGACCAATTCCCTGGAGGACGGTGGTCTGAGATTCTATCGATGAGGCGCGTGGAAGCTAGACTTGTTGAAGAAGAACCCGGCGATGAAGTGGGTATTGTTGTAGAAGAAGCCGAAGCGGGTGTTTCGGATAGGAAACCCGGCGATGAAGAAGCTGAGAGCGGAAAAATGGAAGGTGTAATTGTGGATGTGGTTGACGAAGAAAAATTCAAGACTGTCTATCTTCCACCAATGAAGGAACCGCCGGACAAAAAAAATTGAAGAAAGGAATGCAACATGGAAGCAGTGCGAAAAAAAATCAACCGGTGGAAAATTCAAAAAAGAAGAATTAAAATTTAAGGGGGAGTTTTGTTGGGTTAAATTTTAATGAGATAAAAATAGAAAATAGGAAATAGAAATGTGAAGTGTTTTCTGGTGAAGAGTCATGTCCTTAGGAATTTGTTAGTGGACAATTATTATGCTTAGAGTTTGGTGAAGAGTTGTGTCTTTTAGTTATGAAGAGTTGTGTCTTTTAGTTATGAAGAGTTGTGTTGTTTGGAGTCTTTAAGCTTTTGTATGTTGGCCTATAAATAGGTCCTTTGTATTTCATATCAAATGTAAATAGCCAGAGAAAAAGAATATCTGAAACTTTCTTAAAAGCTTGTGTTGAAGAAATTGTTGCTAGTAATAGGCCTCACACACATTTTACTAAAGATGGGAGGAACAACTTAGTCAACAAGTTTAACCATAGAACCAGGAAAATTATGACAAGAAACAATTGAAAAATAAATGGAAGGATTGAAACAAGAATTTGGATTATGGGCAAGGTTGGTTGAAAAGGAGACGGGTCTTGGATGGGATCCAATTAAGAATATTGTACTGGCACTTGCAGAGTGGTGGGAAGCTAAGAGCAAAATATATATGTTTAATTTAGTACAATATGAAATGAAGTCATAGATCTTCATTACTATATATTTTTAATGTAGAAGAATCCAAAATATTTGAATTGGAAGGATAAAGGACCAAAATTCTTGACTTTGATGGAATAATGTTTTAAAGATGTGGTTGCTACTGGTTATGTTATATTTACACCACAACCATATACTTTGTCACCTATAAAAGTAGCTCAGAATGAGTTCTTTGATCCTAATCAACATGTTTTGGGGAATAAGGACGAAGTTGTTCGAGTGAATAGTTATGAGCATCCATTGGATCACACTAAAGAGCCAAGTATATATGAAAATGATCCAAAAAAATGAAGAGAGAGAGAAAGAGGAAGGCAGAGAAAAGACAAGGGATAGCTGAAAAATTATAACACTCCCTTAATCGACTTTTTGAAAATTATGATCAATTGTCACAAAAATCTGAGTCAACAAGTGACCCTTTTAGAATGGATAGATGTCTTTCTTTGTTAAAAAAATGTGCGATGTTTAGTGGTAGGCAGCTTCACACATGTGTTGGCTCCTTGAATCTTTTTTGCAAAGCAGAATGGAGAAGCGTTTATCTATTACATGAGAATGAACCTCAAAATGCTATTTCTTTTCCAAGCATGTTTACAATTGAAGACCTAGAAAAATATAGATGAACTTGTACTTAGGCATTTACTTATGGTTTTAAACTGGTAGTTGGTTTTATATGTCATGTCAAACTTGTACTTCGTTTTATGTTTTATGTTTCAGTTTATATTTCTTGTTAAACTTTTACTTTTTTTATATTTGATGTTAAACTTTTATTTAGTCTCATATTTGATGTTAAGATGTGTAACATTTTGGCCCTGACGAGGGTGGAGAGTGATCGCCGGTGCGAAAGGGCATGGACAAGGAGTGACTCTTGACAGGCTTCCAGCGGGGGTTACATGCATGAATAAATTGAATCGACACCCGAAAGAGATGGATTCCAAAGACTGTGCAGGTATGAGACTGCACAGTTTGGGATAGCTTATAAGAATTAATTGGTACTACCTATACTAACAAGATGCATCTACTTTTCGGTAGCCCTGAATGGGAAGAACTCCATAGTTAAGCGTGCTTTACTTGGAGCAATTATGGGATGGGTGACCTCTTGGGAAGTATTCCCGAGAAGTGTGCGAGTGAGGAAATAACACAATGAAAAGTCTCGTGTTAGTATGTGGGGATAGTCATTGATTCTTGAAGCGGCCAGATGTTACAAGTGGTATCAGAGCAGGGCCTCTTTTCCAGTACGGTGTGGTTCGAGGACGAACCAAACGGAAGCTGGTGGGCATGTAACATTTCGGGAGCTGACGAGGACGGGAAAGGATCGCCGGTGCGAAAGGGCAAGGACAAGGAGCAGCTCCTGAAATGCTTCCAGCGCGGGGTTATATGCATGAATGAATCGAATCGACACCCGAAAGAGAGAGATCCCAAAGACTGTGCAGGTATGAGACTGCACAGTTTGGGATAGCTTATAAGAATTAATTGATATTACCTATACTAACAAAACGCAGCTACTTTTCGGTAGCCCGAAACGAAAGAACTCCATTGTTAAGCGTGCTTGACTTGGAGCAATTGTGGGATAGGTGACCTCCTGGAAAGTTTTCCCGAGAAGTGTTCAAGTGAGGAAAAAACATACTGAAAAGTCTTGTGTTAGTATGTGGGGATAGTCATTGATTCTTGAAGCGGCTAGACGTTACAAGATGGTACTTTCAATTAATGGTGAATATTGTTTTGTAACAGTTTATATTGATATGAACATGATGTCTACTACTTCTGACACAGATAGTGTGATGCTGAGTTGTTTGTCCACGATGAAAATGTCAATAGATTATTATTTGCGAAGAAGAATATTTTGCTATCAGCGACTAAAATAGCAGTTATGTCTATTATGAATTACTGTTCTTTGTATTTAGACAAAAAAAAGAGAACATCAATTTTTACTGATTTTGGATGGTTGATAGAATTACAACGAGGGGATGAAAATATATTTTTTGAGCAATTCCGGTGAGAAAAATATGTTTAATAGTTTGGTGAGCGATCTAATTCAATACCATAGATTAAAGCCAACACAACATGTTGGTGTTGAGGAAGCTATAGCCATATTTTTGTACATGATTGGTCATGGAGCCATTTATAGAAAAGTTGAATAGAGACTTTCAACATTCTGCAGAGATAGAATGGAGGCAAATTCATCTCATATTAAAATCTATTCAAAGTTTAAGACTTCAAGTTATTAAGCGTGCTGACAAAATGTTTAGGGATGCTCTAAAATATATTAAGGATGACGGACAATATTGGCCACATTTTAAGAATTATATAGGAGCTATAGATGGAACTCACATTGCTATTCATGTTCCTACGCATAAAAAAGTTCCTTATGCTAGCAGAAAAAGAATAATTATCACAAATGTCCTTGTTGTTTATGACTTTAATATGTGCTTTACATTTGCATTGATAGGTTGGGAAGGATCTGTGCATGATACAAAATATTCATGGATTCTATTAAACAACCACATTTACATTTCCCTCATCCTCCATAAGGTAATTGTGTCTTACGCTTATTTAATTTAATGTAAATGATTCATATATAATGACTTTTTTTTACATGTAAATACTACCTTGTTAATTCTGGATATCCAAGTTTTAAAGGATACTTGGGACCATATAGAAACACAAGATATCATCTTCCTCAATTTAGGTTTGGACCTGATTTTTAGATCACAAAATGAAGTTTTCAATTATCACCATTCAAGTTTGAGGAGTGTCATTGAAAGAATCTTTGGAATTTGCAAAGCAAGGCGGAGGATTACTTGTTTGGGCCGAGATAAGCTTAGGAAAATTATGGGAGCAAAATATGTGTGGAGCAATTATTCTCTATGAGGAGCAAATCATCATAACGAGAAAATCTACCCAAAGTAATATAGGGTTTAATGTGAGCCCCATATTATCGTCCTCAGGGGGCAAATGTAAAAGTTGCGTTTGAAAGAAAGAAAATAAGGAAATAAAAATTCAACTAAAAATAAGAAGCACTTGTTCTAAGTTAGAATTCACCAAGGAGCCCTTGCCATCAACTAGTTAAACAAGGTTAACCAATCTGGAATAGTCTAAGTATTAGGTATCTTAACTTCACTGAACTTAGCTTAAAATAGACTAAAAGAAGAGGAGAATTGGATCGTGAAATAATTAGCAGAAACATAAGAGCAAAATTATATCAGGAGCATTGTAAATTGAATGTCGCAGCAAACTGAACAAGATTGATTGTAAAGTTCTTGTAGTGTTTCAAGTGATTGTTAAAATGATGAATAAAAGAGATAAAATCAATAAAGGAAAGCAGTAGATCTCGGTATTAGTATTTTCACCCACTTGGTTGTTCCTATAATTCCATGAGTTTAGAAAACGAATTATGCTCCCATAGTCCTTAAAAGTGTAAGTTTCAACTCCCACACAATCTGGAGCAAAGACCTTTTGCTTCAAACTACATTGAAAGTTTTGCGAGAAAATCATGGGAGATCATGTTTGCCTTCTTCGAAGAAGTATAGCTGAAGGGATCACTAGCAAAAGTGATTTACATATAACATCGCTCCTCTTTCTGGGTGTTCCTCTGACTTAGAACAAAACATCCTAAGATTTCTAATCTTGCTCAACATTGCTTTGTGAGGGTTTCATCGACCAAGTGACCTTGGAATGAGATTGCAAATCAAAGGGTGTTACAAAATCAGAGCATTGAACCAAGAAACATCATATAATTCATTAAAGAAAATATAATTTTATTACAAGTTCATCCTAAGACAAAAGCTATGATTCTACCTCATACTTAACCTACTATATCTACAACTCACCTTTCCTTAAATCTTCTCCAATCAGAACATTGCTCCTTGCTAGCTCAACCCTATTTCTATTGTCTTTCTTTTAAAGTATTTTGTCTGAAATTTACATGGTTATTGAGGTGCTGCTCACATATTATCCTACTATTGCTGATATGGAGGCTGTTGATTGGTTGCTTTCCTGCTCCAGGCATTGTTGCATGCTTTTATGTCTCTTTTGTCTTTTTTCTGAGCAATACAATGTAACTGAGCCGAAGAACAGGCACATAGCAC
>JAVKPL010006272.1:0-26129 GCA_032173675.1 Gastrolobium villosum
AGATCTGTAAGTGATTTCCATGAGTTACATAAGTCATTTCCATGAGTTACATTGATGAGAATGTGACCTTTTTCCCTTTGAAAGTGTATATCTAGAATTTAAGAACACCAATAGCCATGGCTATTCTTATTAACAAAAAAACATAGTTATATGAGATAGGCTTTAAGGAATTTCAGAGGCATGAAAAGAGTAGGAAGAAGAAGGATATGTTGAGGAGAATAGTGAGTTTTTTTCTTGGTTAAGGTTTGGAGTTGGAGATGAAAGCTGCCATTTAGAGAGAAAGTTCTTGAGGATATGTTAATGGTGTGAATATGTTGATGATTGAAAAGCTGTTTCCATGTGATGTATTGAACTTGTGTTGTGGAATTTGATGTGTGTTGGTTGAGGTTAGAAGAGCATGGACTGTACTAAAAAGAATGGGAAGTATAACAAGAAGACAGAAAAAAAAAAAAAAAAAAAAAGGTTCAATTCTAAGAGTTCTTGTAGTACTATCACTGGAAATATCAGTGGTTTTCAAAAAAATGTTTTTGATGCACTAAGAATTGGTTTATATGGGAGAAGGATTACATTTGGAATGTGATTTGAATTGTTTCCTTAATCTTTTAATTATTAGGCTGATTTGATTTTAATTATTTTCTTATTTTAGATGTGTTTAATGATTATTTATTAATTAGTAATAAGCTATAAAACTTTCCTTTTTAGGCATATTTTAATTGTGTTTTCGGTTTATTTTTTTTTTTACACCTTATAAAAGGGGTTCTATTTCTAAGACGTTAAATTTTGCTTTTTGGTGTATTCAGTTTTGTTATTTTAATAATATAAAATCCTAATTTTTTATTTAGGCACTTTTTCATGTAAGTTGGGGATCATATTTTATGTATAGATAGTAGTGCATTAGAAAGCAAAGCATAGTGTGTGACGCCATCGCCATGTGCGGAATAAGTAAGATATAGTTTTCACTTGTAGATATTAAGGGGGACTTTATGTACATTAACCGTTTGTTTGTTGCAGTCTTGCAGATATGATAAATAAATATACTTCAGAGTTCACGCACTCCACTTTTAATGATATTAACCATCTCAAAAATATGTTTTATAACAAATTATTTTTGTTAAGTCTCATCTTTATTATTTTTTAATCAGATTATCAACTTGGAGCGTATGGTTTAAAATTTAATTAATTTAAAAATACAATTATAATTCAATTCTTTATACTAAATAATCAACTACTCTAAGCTGCTAATATTGAACAAAATCAGAGGAGGGGTAAATTTGTCCGAAATTTATTTCAAAATTTTCCCACCCACCATCATTTCTCAAATACCCCATTTTGGATCGGATGTTTACTTGTAATTTGAAATCCTGATGCAAAAATATTTCTTAGGATAATTTTATATTTCTTTGTACCAAATAAAGAAATATCAGATATCCACTATCATTTTTCTAGGGAAAAAATAAGGAGCTTGGGGTCAATGGAATTCACTAATTCACCAATGCAGAGAATTACACAAAGACCTAAAGGAGGAATCTTGTTGCGGAGCGTTGGAGCACTGAGAAACCAAGTCAACATTACACTAATGGAGGCTTGGGGTTCTCTTTTCTTTATTATTGCTTTTGAATTCAGTATGCTAGGCTAGACTTTTATGTAGTTAAGGGTAGATGGAACCAAATTGAATCGTATGTCTTGAATTAAATTGGTCCTGAATTCTTTTCTTTTTATAATTGAATAAATTTATCCGTCTTTAATGCTTTTTATGAGTTTGCTTATTATAGATTGATTTAGGGGAATTGTGTAACAATAGGGATGTTGGTGCATGAACCCTGACTTGGTAAATTTATCATAATCCTTGTGATATAGGGATAGCATAGGGTAATTGTGCAATCTTTAATTTCTTAATCTTAATGCATGTTTTCTTGGGGAATAATCGGGGAACTAGAGTTCTTTCAAGATCACATAGATTTAGAGTAACAAGGAATTGAGCCCTAATTAACTTAGAAAGAATTGATTGGCATTATATTAAGAACAAATTCTTGATAGTTTAATTCATTGCATATAGAGGAGATTGGGAGAAATCGAAACCTTAACTATGTTTGTTTTTAAATTTTTAATCAATCAATCATCTTTTCAATTGTTCTTTTAATGCTGAATTTTTATTCACATGTTATTAATTGTTTTCAATTTCAACTCTCTTAATCTCAATCTTGATTGTCCAACTAAACCGCGATTAGCGAACTAGTAGTGTTTGAAAACCCAATCCTCGTGGGAACGATCTTGTACTCAGTACACTTTATTACTTTTACGACCGGTGCACTTGCCGAGTCGCAAAAATAGCTAACTAACTGTTCCTTTGATATATCTCAAAATTCTCTTGGCTGCACTGAAGTGATCTTGTCTTGGTTGCTCCATGTATCTGCTTACTAAGCCAATTGCAAACATAATATCCGTTCGAGTAAAAGTTAAATAACTTAAGCTTCCGACCAGGCTCTTTTATAGTGTGGGATTTATTGGCTCTCTATCTGAATCAACTTTCATCTTCATTCCTGCTTCTATTGGTGTGGAGACCGGCTTGCAATCTTTCATTCTTAACTTGCTCAAAATTTCTTCTGCATTTTTTCTTTTGTGATATAAAATTCCTTCTTCCATTTGCTTCACCTCTACTCCAAGTAGTCCACTGCAGTTTTGGAAAAACTGAGTGTACCTTAAGTAGGTAAAATGTCAAATTGTGTATTTGTGCTCTGTTGGTTTATGGGAACCACTTATCAATTTTAAAATAGATGTTGTATGATGTTAACCCGTAGTTTTTATGATTCCGCGATAGTTTGAGTTGCAATCACATTTTTGAGAAATATTAAATGCGAACGTTGTGTAAACGTAAGGATTTTATAAACTGTATTAAAAAGAAATTTTTTTACGTAATTTTAAATGAACTATTATGATTGTAACTGCGCTTAATATTATAAGCAATGATACAATGACCGAATGCACATGGGGTGTTACACCGGACCAAATGCTAATTTGCAAATTTGTCAACAAGATTTAATATATTTAATAAACACACTCGGACGGAACTAATCGTTGATTCATTATGGACCTAAATAAGGTTGTAAATATTATAAAAAAAAAAAGGTTGTAAATAAGTTAGGCCAAGCCAACTTTCAACTTAAATGAGTTAGGTCTATGTAAATTATTTCAAGCCTGCCTAGACTAGTTAGCTTGATACAAACCAAATTATAAGCTTATACTGACTATCTTAAAAAATAAATTCTTGGCCCACTTTATCAGGTCTACCAAGTCTTTAAAAACAATATATTGCACTATATCAATTATATGTTACAATTACTTTGTACAATTTCTGAACACAACCAAAAATATAGATAATTTAATTGCGTTATTGAAAAAAAGAAATTGGATCGAATTGTATTGATTTTTAATTATAAAATTAAGAGTAAGTACCCATTTTTGTCCTCAGCAAATTTCATGACGCCCGTTTTAGTCCCTAGCAAATAAAAAGGCCCATCGTGGTCCCTAAGAAATTCAAAATGGACCTATTTAGTTGAAATCGTGGTCCCTCACTAATTCAAAAAAGACCCATATTAGTCCCTAAAAGGACTAAATGAGTCCATTTTGAATTTCTTAGGGACCACGATGTGCCTTTTTATTTGCTAGGGACTAAAGCCTGCACCATGAAATTTGCTGAGGACCAAAAAGGGTATTTACTCTAAAATTAAACTTCAATTTAATTTAAAATAAATTAAAGATTTATATACGCATGCGTACATGTGTGTCTATAAAAAATGTGCATAAAAGTATTTATCTTAATAATAAACAACCATGATATTTAAATATAAAAGAAGCAATTAGCAAAGAAGTGGAAGCTAATCAAATCAGACAAATAAAAAGAATTTTGTCACAAAAAATAATTAAATAAATAAAGAGAAACACAAAAAAAAAAAAAATCACATTCATAAACACATGTCAACAAGCAAGAACAAGATACATTAGATGAATATAGAGGTGTAAATGAGTAAGGCTGGGCTGGGCTTTTGCTTAAATAAGTCAAACCTGTATAAAATACTTTAGATTTTACCTGGCCTGTTAGTCTTGTATATATCCAAATTATAAGTTTGGTTTGATCTATATTCAAAAACGAAAGGTTTGGTCTAGGCCTGCTAGTCTGTTTAAACTTATTCGGTATTCAATAATTAAACAAATAATTAAAATAATATTATTTTATTTTTTCAAAATCATTAAAATAATAATTTTATTTAAAATAAATAACATGATATTGGTCAACCTATAAACTAATTATAGGTTAGCCTTTATAAAATTAAACTTAAAGTTTGAACTTACTCTATTTTACTAGATATAAAGACCAAGCTCTAGGCTCCTAATAGGGCATCTGATCCATTTACAACCCTGGATCCATACAACACCAATAAGTCATATAATATGTTATTATTTAATGGGAATTTTGAAAATTTTGTCAATAAAATAAAAAAAGAGAAAAATAAATAACAAAATATTATTTTATTAAAAAATAATAAGGTATTATTTCATTAAAAATAAAATAAAATATAATTTATCAAAAAATATGAGCCGGTCTGAAAGTTTAGAGACGAATCATGATAAAACAGGCTTATAGCCTGATTTGTAGACAAACTTTTTAATGAGCTGAAACGTTTATTATTTTTAAAATAAATCAAGTTAAAGGCAGACCAAATTATACACCCTAGCCCAAAATCTTAGTGTGACCGATACCAGCAAGGGCAAGAAAGGTAAATTATGGATATAGGGTTATAAACAAAGGTTTCATATTTATTATGTTAAATGAGAATTGAAATAGAGATAGAAAGCATGTGCAACCCATGTGTTAGAAAAAAATTAGATGTAGGACCCATCTATGTAGCACCGATACTGACACGGGACACGTGACACGATACGACACGACACTCCGACACGTTAATTCTAAAAAATATTAGATTTCGACATGTTAGGACACGTCTTGATATTAAATAATATTTTTAATTTATGCAGTGTATATTATATTTAATATTCAATAATTTAACAAAAAAAAGAATATATATTTATAAAATTCAAAAATTTACAAAGGAACATAAGATATCTTAAATATTTATATTAAACTCAATAAATAGTAATCGTAATCCAACGAATCTAATAGTTGGAACTAAAAACTCAACGCGTGATGCAACCTTTCAACCTTTTTTGAATTTCTATAACGCGTGTTGGAGTGTCGGGAAATGTCGGACACGACACGCCAGGATTTTTGAAGGTGTCGGTGCTTCATAGGGACCCATGTCAGCACGGAAATTGAAGGGTATGTAGGAAAGTTTGAATAAATAACAAAATATTATTTTATTAAAAAATAATAAGGTATTATTTCATTAAAAATAAAATAAAATATAATTTATCAAAAAATATGAGCCGGTCTGAAAGTTTAGAGACGAATCATGATAAAACAGGCTTATAGCCTGATTTGTAGACAAACTTTTTAATGAGCTGAAACGTTTATTATTTTTAAAATAAATCAAGTTAAAGGCAGACCAAATTATACACCCTAGCCCAAAATCTTAGTGTGACCGATACCAGCAAGGGCAAGAAAGGTAAATTATGGATATAGGGTTATAAACAAAGGTTTCATATTTATTATGTTAAATGAGAATTGAAATAGAGATAGAAAGCATGTGCAACCCATGTGTTAGAAAAAAATTAGATGTAGGACCCATCTATGTAGCACCGATACTGACACGGGACACGTGACACGATACGACACGACACTCCGACACGTTAATTCTAAAAAATATTAGATTTCGACATGTTAGGACACGTCTTGATATTAAATAATATTTTTAATTTATGCAGTGTATATTATATTTAATATTCAATAATTTAACAAAAAAAAGAATATATATTTATAAAATTCAAAAATTTACAAAGGAACATAAGATATCTTAAATATTTATATTAAACTCAATAAATAGTAATCGTAATCCAACGAATCTAATAGTTGGAACTAAAAACTCAACGCGTGATGCAACCTTTCAACCTTTTTTGAATTTCTATAACGCGTGTTGGAGTGTCGGGAAATGTCGGACACGACACGCCAGGATTTTTGAAGGTGTCGGTGCTTCATAGGGACCCATGTCAGCACGGAAATTGAAGGGTATGTAGGAAAGTTTGAATTATCATGTTAAATAAGAAATATAAAACCCTATAAAAAAAAATCCAAGGTAAATTAGGGTTACAACAAACTACGTTATATTACTCATTGTCAATTGTCATCTCTTCTTTCTCTTTCATCTTCTCAACTTTGCTCTTGTCTGTCAAATAATCCTACCATTGACAGCGTAACTTTCTGCATAGCAATGGCAAGAGCGGCTTTCCTTCACTTACTGCGGTCACAGAGCATTCACCACTTTCCAACAAACACTCCTTCAGGTTCTCTTGTTCTTTCTCTTCCTACTTCTTCTGGGTTTTCAAAATTGCCTTAAAGGTCCCTCATTTTATTATCCAAAAAAGTTTTGAACTTGGAAGGATCACTTTGTGGATCCTTCGTTTCTATGATATCACAAGAATCGGGTATTGGGCATTATGAGGTTTTACCATTAATTAAATTTCAAAGTTCGATTCTTTTGGATACTGAGAAGAATATGGGTGTTCTTGGACAATGTGGGTGTGAGCAATTTAACTTCATAAAGTCAAGTTATTATTATTTGATGCTTCTTGTTGATGAAAGTGTTATTAGCCTTGTCTGACTTAAAAAACTGTTAGCGTTAGCTTATTTCTTTTGTATCATGATCCTGAAATTTCTTTATTTCTTCCGATACAAAATCCTGAAATTTAGAAACCAATCTGAACCATTGGATCTTGTGGAATTGACTCAATCAAATCATGGTCCTAGTTCGATTTGGTTCCAAGCCATGGTTAATTGTTTTTCCAGTTCTTGTCAAATTGTAATACTATAACAAATATTATACCATCAAAAGAAAGACAAAAATAGTACATAGCAGAAACTGACTAATTCACACTCAACTTCAAATTAGAATCTAATAAATAACTCTTTTAACACCCATAATCTGGAGATAAAAAAATGTTAGGTTTATGCTTATAGTGAACCAAAGATCAGTCATGTAATGGATTTAATAGTTCCTCACATGCGATGCTCTCTTGAAGAAACACCTGTTTTATCATGTTTCATATGTTCTGAAAAATTTCATTGCTAATTTATCATTTTCTTCTTGCCAGTTTCAATGTGTAGCTCCTTTTCTATTCGGTACTTTATGTTGTGTATCTAATGTTTCTAATTTAGCTAAACTAAATTAGTTATGTTCTTAGGGGAGGGTTACATTTACAACTTTTTTGTTTACAACTCTTACAACCTCAACTATGTTCTCCCGAGAGAACATTCTCAGTAGTGTTTTCCCAGGAGAACATAGTTGAGTTTGTAAAAGTTATAAACAAAAAAAGTTGTAAACGTAACGTGCCCCATGTTCTTCAATATATCTATATATAGTTCTAACTTGTATTTTTTTTTCTGAATTGTGAACTGGTTCGAATGCCGGCCAATGATGTTTAAGTATGTTTTTATGTAAAAAAATGGCTATTAATATTTTGATTTGTATACATTTGTTTCCATGGTTCAGCATATCATTGTTTTAGGTCATTGACTCGTGGACAGCCCATTAGTGCTAATCCAATTTTCAAAGCATCCTCCCAACTTGTTATTCCCCAAAGAAGATGGGCATCTGAAGCCACAACTACAGAGGAAGATAACAAGTTTAGCATTGGACCTCGTAGTGCAGGACAATCTGGGGAAGGTGACAAGGAAACTGTAGTTGTTTATCCCGATTCGTTCTCAGATCACTTTCAGAAATTCAAACTTCTGTCTCTCTCGTATTGCTGCCTCTTGGTAGGTCGTATCTTCTACGTAGCATCCTCTGATATGAATGTCATTACGAATGTTTCATTGGCAACACCTTTGCTATCCCTTACTACCACTGTAACTGCAACTGCTACCCTCAATTGGTGTTTGGGCCCATACATTCGCAAACTCCGGTGGCAGCCGGGTTCGGACAGCTTTGAGGTGAAGACGGTGTCCTGGCTGGCAACTCGAAAGACTGTTAAGTTTGCTGATATTCGACCACCAGGAATGGAAAGACCTTTTGTGACATTTAAGGCTAATGGGAATTTGTACTATATCGATGCGGCACGCTGTGACAATGAGGCACTTCTGGCTAGACTCACCCTAGCTATAAAAAGTAACTCATGAATCAGCTTTCAAAAACTTGTGATTTGAAACATACTGTGGCATGATTTAAGTTGGAACCTTGTCTCAATTTCGGTTGGAATTTAAGGCTAAGTTAGAATTTTACTCTGTTGAGATTTGATCTATTTTGTTGTGATAGCATAAACTATTCAGGTTTGATTAATGAAATCTTTGGTGTGGCATGTTGGGAGTATTTGATACAGATTCGGGATTTTTTATCAAGTCTTGATAGAATTATTATCGATGTTGCAGTATTTAGTAATTGTTCTTTTGGTGCTTCTATTCATTGGTTTTATATAATATATATTACTTATATCTAGTTGATTTTACTTATATCCAGTGCCTCTAAATTTATTTTTCATGAGTCATTAGACTCACATAAGGAATGGCTAGAAGAAATGGACCTAAAACTTTTTAGGGATTTGATTTTCTGACTCAACTAGTGGTGGGCTCCATATTTATTAAAAAAAAATTACACACAATTCGAAGGGTCACTAACATGAGAGTTGAATTCTCATGTAACATGAGCAAATGTTTTCCCAACTTTTTATTTGTTCAACGCCGCCTGTAAGATCATCCTATCTCTATATTCTTTTTATGGTGCACCTGTTGCCATGGCTCTTATATGAAGTAATTAGACCTAGGCAGTCCTTGTCTCTTTCTGCTGGCTAATAACTAATAAGGAAAAGTGCAGAAAGAATTTTGGGAATTATGGAAAAAAAATATATATTTACTTCTTTGAAACATACTCTAGTTACTTCTTTGAGTTAGGGGTGGTAAGATGGGTCAACCCGCCCCGACCCACTGTCAACCCGTCAAAAGTGGGTTGGCACGCCCCGCTCCGCCTCTTGAATTTGGGTTGAAAATCTCAACCCGCCCCATTATATGGTTGGTTGGTGTAACAGCCCGTGTTAACCCGGTCTGTTAACACACTATCGTATTAAGCCACGCTTAATTAAAATGCGGAATAACTTTTTCTTTAATTCAATTATGACGTCATTAACTTAACCAACTTGATTACTTAATCATTTTCATAAAAATACTGCCTGTATGTAAATTGCAAGACAACTAACTGAATACCTCGTACATAAATATAATAAGTGAGTATCTAAAGCCACAGGTCTACACAAGTAGCCTGGGTCAAAATCCTGATACTTTAATTACAACATTAACCTAAAAGACCAAAATCAAACATGTGGCATGGACAAACCCCATGCTCACCAAATAAGGCAACAATGCCCACAAATAGACTCAACATAAACTCAGCAGAAAGCATAAACAACAATATGAAATAAAAACAGCAGTCAGCATATCATCAAATCAACTCAGCTCTGGCCTCCTGCCACCTGAGCCCTCAACATTACCTGATCCTGAAATAAGCATCCCCAAACGTGGGGTGAGATCTCTAACAAGAAATCTCAGTAAGACAAGGGGTCCTCAAGGAGTCTCCACCCCAAGCTCACTTACATGTGTAATATAAGTTCTAAAAAAACAGTATTACAGTATAAGTTCTAAAATCATGCGATGCAGCAATTAATCATGTCATGTGTGCTTTCAAATCTACTGGCCAGAGAAATGTAGGAATACGTCTATGCCTACATGAGTACATGGATACTACCTGCACCTCACCCACATGCTTCTCCATCTTGTATGTACTACATACTCAGGATTGCCGTCTAGGTGGACACCACATGCATATCATAATAGCTCATTACATATAAACAACTCAACAACATTTCCAAAATAATCAAAGCATGTAACACAGCATGCATAAACCCATCCCCATGGGACATGGTGGAACATCAAAATGGCTAAACCGAGGACACGAAAGCTTACCTTGCAAGCTAGCTATCCAAGCCAAGAGTCCGCACAAACTCAAAGTCCAAACACAGCAGAATCACAATCTGTTTTAGACCAATAATTATATCAATATTAATATTCTAATATTTACAATGTTAAACTAGACATCTTGAGGTTTCCAACGATATACTTTATGCCTCAATCGGAGTTGTATAACTCCGATTATGATTTTCGCAAAGTGACTGCTGCCAACTGAATTTCCAGCAACCAAGACGCGACTTTAAACTAACACTGAGATCAAACCACTTATCCAATGGCTACGAAATTTTACAGGGTTATAGCCTTATGTGTTAGCTACACATAGGTCCAAACGGCACTCGATTTGGAGCTCTGTAGCTCAAGATATCGAATTTTTACCGAAACAGGTTCGTTGCTGTCCCCATATCCGGATATGGATATCCGGATATCATATCCGGATACTGATATCCGGATATCTGCCCGACAATATCCGGATATCTCACGACAGAATGCATTTTCTGCATTTCGTGAATATCCAATCCATAGGTTCAACTTTTTAACCGATTAAAGGCACTTAAACATGCATTTCTAGGTGTGTTTAACCTACCTCACCCTTAAGTTATTAACTTAGCTCAATACATGCATCAAGGTTCCATTTTTAAGCATTTAAACCCATGATCATAGTTGGTATAACTTGCCAAAGCTCAAAAACAGAATAGGCAGTGCTCTTGGAGCTCTCCAAGGTTCCTCAAACTCAGCCTAAGTAGGAGCACGAAAATGGCACTTCAAGGTGGGTTCTTGCACCACAAGAAGGCACTTTGAAGCTCACAATGACTACCACAAAGTAGCCATTACTAAAGCTTCAAACTCATGCTCACTAACTACCTCTCAACTCAGAATGATGGCCACAATGCAGCCCCAAGATTAACTCTCACCTTCACAATGCTTAAACAAGCATGAAAGGTGATCACTTGGCTAAGGAAAGAAGAAGAAAGAAGAAGAGAAGAAGAAGAAGAAGAAGAAGAAGAAGAAGGGAGGGAAGTGGCAGCTGCAGCACAAGACCACGTTCAGAATATTAGACCTAGGGTTTTGTGCCCATAATGGGTCTATTTATAGGCCCAAGCACTAACCGCGCAGTATTAGCCTTAATAGCAAAGTAAAAGATCTTGATCTCAAACTTCGGATTCTAGACCTACGCATTTTTCTAAGATTTGTCATATTTTTATTTTATTTTTCGGAGCACCTTTCCGATACGCGCTTTTCCATAGCCAGTATCAGTTCTGGCGTCAGATTACGTCGTTTTGACTTGAAACTTGTTTTACAAGTCCTACATAATATTCTAGTAATTATCATGCATTCGTTATAATTTTCCGGGATACTTTTCCGGTACGCATTTATACCGAGTAGCAGAACCGGTATCTGCGCTTTTCTTCCGAAAGGCGACTTTCAGCATTTTTACTCACTCAATATAATTATCTAAGCCCATTAATAATTATTAGGGT
This sequence comes from Gastrolobium villosum, assembly GCA_032173675.1. Classification (NCBI taxonomy): domain Eukaryota; kingdom Viridiplantae; phylum Streptophyta; class Magnoliopsida; order Fabales; family Fabaceae; genus Gastrolobium; species Gastrolobium villosum. The sequence goes on from JAVKPL010006272.1 coordinate 11,605, forward strand.
CAATTAAGGAATTATTTTCTAATTATCATAATTAGTTTACTAATTACCTTAATTAGCGGTGCGGGTTCTTACATTCACCCCACCTTTTTAAGGATTTTGTCCTCAAAATCAGAAACATACCTGTCTCGAAAGTCGGGATACTGTCGGAGAAGCTCGTCCTCTCGCTCCCAGGTACACTCCTCAGGAGTTCTTCCTGACCATTGCACTTTGACCATCGGAATGATCTTGCTCCTCAACTGCTTCTCGCCACGATCGAGGATCTTGAGTGGTCCGACGGGAGTCTTTAGGTTCTCCCGAACCTCCACATCATCCGGCTGCACCACGTGCGAAGGATCGGCTATGTACTTCCGAAGCTGAGACACGTGAAACACGTCGTGGATGTTGGCCAGGTTCGGAGGTAAGGCGAGTCGATAGGCCACTGGTCCTACTCTACCAAGGATCTGGTAGGGCCCAATGAATCGCGGGCTCAACTTCCTCACGCCGAGTGCCCGTCCAACACCGGTGACAGGTGAAAGTTTCACAAACACGTGCTCACCCTCACTGAACTCCAGAGGTCGATGCTTGACATCATAGTAGCTTTTCTGACGATTCTGCGCCTGTTTCAGCTTTTCCCTGATCATCTGGATCTGTAGGGTAGTATCTTGAACAAAGTCCAAGCCGAATAGCTCTTTATCTCCAACCTCAGACCAGCAAGTAGGAGTCCGACACCTCCTACCGTACAGCGCCTCGTAGGGTGCCATGCCCAGACTAGCATGAAAACTGTTGTTGTATGAGAATTCAACCAACGGAAGGTACCTATCCCATGCAGAACCCTGCTCCAACGTGTAAGCTCTCAACATGTCCTCCAATGTCTGGATGGTCCGCTCAGTCTGTCCGTCAGTCTGAGGGTGATAGGCGGTACTCAATCTCAACTGCGTACCAAAAGCCTCCTGCAGCGCCTCCCAGAACCGAGATGTGAACTTCGGGTCCCTATCACTGATGATACTCTCGGGCACCCCGTGAAGCCTCACAATCTCGCGGACATATAGCTTGGCCAACTGCTCTGTAGTGAAGCTCACCTTCACTGGAAGAAAATGGGCAGACTTGGTCAATCTGTCCACTATGACCCAGATAGAGTCACAACCAGCCTGAGTTTTGGGCAATCCCACCACGAAGTCCATGGAAATACTCTCCCACTTCCACTGTGGAATCTCCAGAGGTTGAAGTTTACCAGACGGTTTCTGGTGCTCGATCTTTACTTTCTGACAAATAAGGCACTTGGACACGTAGACTGCTATGTCCTTCTTCATGCCCGGCCACCAAAAATTCCTCTTTAGGTCCTGGTACATTTTTGTGGCACCAGGGTGGATAGTGAACCGGCCCTTATGAGCCTCTGCCATAACCTCCTCAGTCAAAGGCCCTCGAGGAATAACTATCCTCTTTTGGAACAGCAATAAGCCATCCTCATTCCAAGACACACCGTCCTGGTTCTTCACGTAATCAAGGCATTCTCTTTGCACTTGCGCCTCTTTGATCTTTTCCATCAGCTCATTGATCACTTCTGCTGTTTCCATTTCGAGCAGTGCACCCCCAAATAAGGAGTTCACTCTCAAGTCTCTGAACTTCTCGATCATCTCGTAGTCGTTCATCATTAAGCTGGATAAGCTCACGGATTTCCGACTCAAAGCATCAGCTACCACATTGGCCTTGCCAGGATGGTACCTCAACTCAAAGTCGTAGTCCTTCAAGAACTCCATCCATCTTCGTTGTCTCATGTTCAACTCCTTCTGGTCAAACAGGTACTTCAGGCTCTTGTGATCACTGAATACAGCAAACTTCATGCCAAACAGGTAATGCCTCCAAATCTTGAAAGCAAAAACAATGGCTGCCAACTCCAAGTCGTGAGTCGGGTAGTTTTCCTCATGAGGTTTTAACTGTCTTGAAGCGTAAGCAACCGCTTTCCCTTTCTGCATCAGCACACAGCCAAGTCCTTTACCAGAGGCATCGCAGTATAACTCGAATTGCTCCGCAGGATCAGGAAGGACTAACACAGGAGCAGTAGTCAGTCTCTCCTTCAACTCCTGGAAACATTCCTCACACTCATGTGTCCACACGAATGGAGTCTCCTTTCGGGTAAGGCGAGTCATCGGTAGCACCATCTTGGAGAATCCTTCTATGAACCTCCGATAGTAACCTGCCAAACCCAAGAAGCTTCTCACTTCTGTAACCGTCTTGGGCCTCTCCCAATCCATCACGGCCTCAATCTTGTTAGGATCAACTGCAACTCCATTAGCAGAAATCACATGACCCAGAAATTTAACCGCCTTGAGCCAAAACTCGCATTTCAACGGCTTAGCATAAAGCTTTTTCTCTTTTAGCACTTGCAACACAATCTTCAAGTGCTCGGTATGCTCCTCCTCCGTCTTGGAGTAGATCAAGATGTCGTCAATGAAGACGATCACAAACTGATCCAGGTACGGCTGGAAGATCCTGTTCATGTAGTCCATGAACACTGCGGGTGCATTGGTGAGTCCAAACGGAATCACCAAGTACTCGTAGTGCCCGTACCTCGAGCGAAACGCTGTCTTTGGGACATCCTCCGGCTTTACCCGTATCTGGTGGTAACCGGACCGGAGGTCGATCTTGGAATACACGCAAGCACCCCTGAGCTGATCCAGCAAATCATCAATGCGTGGAAGAGGGTACTTGTTCTTGATTGTTACCTTGTTCAACTGTCTGTAGTCGGTGCACAACCGCATGGTCCCATCTTTCTTTTTTACAAAAATGACCGGTGCTCCCCAGGGAGACACACTCGGCCGAATAAAGTCTTTCGCTGAAAGCTCCTCGATATGCTTCTTCAGCTCCGCCAACTCTGGTGGCGACATCCGGTATGGAGCCAACGATATAGGCCCCACACCAGGCAATAGGTCGATGGAGAACTCTATCTCCCTCTGTGGTGGAAACTCAGGAATCTCCTCAGGAAACACCTCGAGGAACTCCTTCACCACAGGAATGCCAGTGAGATCCTCCTGTGTCCCACTCACCAAACCTCCCAACATGACATAGCCAAATGCCCCTGCTCTCAAGGCCCTCCTCGCCTGCAGGACTGAAATGAACGGTGAGGAACTGGCTGTGGACCCACCCGGAGACATCACCACTTTCTTGGCACAACAGTCAATCATTGCACAGTTTCTGGACAACCAATCCATGCCCAGAATAATTTGAAGGTTGGCCATCGGTAATCCTATCAGATCTACCAAGAAGTCACGGCCATCCCACTGAAACGCTACATCGCGATGAACAGTGGAGGTCAAACATTTTTCTCCGGTGGCGGTGGTAACCCGCATCGGTGGAGAAAGCACATCACTGGGCAACTCAAGCCCCACAGCAATAGGGGTAGCAACAAAAGAGTGCGTTGCCCCGGAATCAAATAAAACATCAATAGTTGATCCACCAATGGTAACAGTACCTCTGACCAGGTTCGGAGCTCTGTCCGACTGCTGACGATCAAGTGTGTAGACTCGTCCGGTGGTAGGTGGCACGGCTGGTGCCCCAGTAGGAACCATCTGCAATGGCACAGCCTGCACTGCAGCAACTCTCGCCGTCGGGCAATCTCTCGAGTAGTGGCCCTCCTTGCCACACTGGAAGCAAATCAGCTGACCGGTAGAGCACGGCCCAAAATGTGACTTCCCGCATCCAGAACATCTGGGAGCAGGAGGTCTAGCGGCGTTCCCCGAAGCAGCAGTCTTCCTGAACTGATTTGGCGCTTGCTTAGCCGCCAATGGTGGTTTACCCTTGCCCTTGTTGGCAAATTTCTTGTTCTTCCAGGGAGTAGAACCACCAGCGCTCTGTGGCACCTCAACCTTGGCCCTCTTGGCCTGACTCGCCTGACAGTAGTCCTCGATGTCGCGGCACTGCTGCACCAACGCTCCGAAGTCTCTCGAAGCAGAACCAGCGAGATGTCCAGCAATATCCTCATTAAGTCCCCTCCGGAACTTGGCCGCCAAGAATGTAGGAGTAGGCCTCGCCATGCGAAAATGAGAGAACTTGACCAGTTCATTAAACTTGGCCAGGTACTCATCGACAGACAACGAGCCCTGCACCAACCGGTCAAACTCCCCCTGCTTCCTCTCCTGTGAGTCATAAGGGAAGTACTGACCCAGGAAGCTCTCCTCGAAGAATGGCTATGTCATCACATGACCTTGCATCTCATAGACCTGAGACAGGTTGGTCCACCACTCATGGGCCTCGCCCTCCAGCATGTATGTGGCGAACAGCAGCTTCTGCGGATCGGTGCACTGCATGATCCGGAAAATCTTGTCCAGCGCCTGTAACCATCTGGCAGCAGCAATGGGATCATATGATCCGTCGAAGGTAGGTGGCTTATGCTTGCGGAAAGCATTCAGCCGGCGATCGATCTCGTCACGATCCTCAGCAAGTACGGGGATAGTCTGCATAGCCCCCGTCAAGTGACTACCCTCACCCATCTGGCTCTGGGTGTCCTCCTGTTGACTAGGCGGAGGTGGAGGCGGTGGCGGCGGTGGAGGTGGTGGAGGACCCTGGCCCGCAGCAGGACCAGCCCTCAACTCCTCCAACATGACCCTCATCATCGTCATGTTGGCCATCCGGTTCTCCTCCAGAACCTCTGCCGTGGTTTGCCGGTTCGCATCTCGTATAGCGTCCAGCATCGCCCGGTTTGCCAGCCTCGTGGCTTCCTGGTCGGCTAGTCGGGCCGCCTGCATCTCAGCTAATGCAGCCAGGACAGGATCCGTCTGATCCTCGCTCGTACTTGTGTTCCTCCTCGGTGGCACCATGACTCTGCACAAGTTACACAAAGAATGAGTTGATCAGGCCCACGCCATGTGGTCACATATGCATCATCGTAACACACACCAGTTAGAGAGAACACAAAGTAGACACGCAACGACACATCCTAAGTTATTGCAATACATACAGGCTTTTCCCTAGAAAGTGCTCTGATACCATAAAATGTAACAGCCCGTGTTAACCCGGTCTGTTAACACACTATCGTATTAAGCCACGCTTAATTAAAATGCGGAATAACTTTTTCTTTAATTCAATTATGACGTCATTAACTTAACCAACTTGATTACTTAATCATTTTCATAAAAATACTGCCTGTATGTAAATTGCAAGACAACTAACTGAATACCTCGTACATAAATATAATAAGTGAGTATCTAAAGCCACAGGTCTACACAAGTAGCCTGGGTCAAAATCCTGATACTTTAATTACAACATTAACCTAAAAGACCAAAATCAAACATGTGGCATGGACAAACCCCATGCTCACCAAATAAGGCAACAATGCCCACAAATAGACTCAACATAAACTCAGCAGAAAGCATAAACAACAATATGAAATAAAAACAGCAGTCAGCATATCATCAAATCAACTCAGCTCTGGCCTCCTGCCACCTGAGCCCTCAACATTACCTGATCCTGAAATAAGCATCCCCAAACGTGGGGTGAGATCTCTAACAAGAAATCTCAGTAAGACAAGGGGTCCTCAAGGAGTCTCCACCCCAAGCTCACTTACATGTGTAATATAAGTTCTAAAAAAACAGTATTACAGTATAAGTTCTAAAATCATGCGATGCAGCAATTAATCATGTCATGTGTGCTTTCAAATCTACTGGCCAGAGAAATGTAGGAATACGTCTATGCCTACATGAGTACATGGATACTACCTGCACCTCACCCACATGCTTCTCCATCTTGTATGTACTACATACTCAGGATTGCCGTCTAGGTGGACACCACATGCATATCATAATAGCTCATTACATATAAACAGCTCAACAACATTTCCAAAATAATCAAAGCATGTAACACAGCATGCATAAACCCATCCCCATGGGACATGGTGGAACATCAAAATGGCTAAACCGAGGACACGAAAGCTTACCTTGCAAGCTAGCTATCCAAGCCAAGAGTCCGCACAAACTCAAAGTCCAAACACAGCAGAATCACAATCTGTTTTAGACCAATAATTATATCAATATTAATATTCTAATATTTACAATGTTAAACTAGACATCTTGAGGTTTCCAACGATATACTTTATGCCTCAATCGGAGTTGTATAACTCCGATTATGATTTTCGCAAAGTGACTGCTGCCAACTGAATTTCCAGCAACCAAGACGCGACTTTAAACAAACACTGAGATCAAACCACTTATCCAATGGCTACGAAATTTTACAGGGTTATAGCCTTATGTGTTAGCTACACATAGGTCCAAACGGCACTCGATTTGGAGCTCTGTAGCTCAAGATATCGAATTTTTACCGAAACAGGTTCGTTGCTGTCCCCATATCCGGATATGGATATCCGGATATCATATCCGGATACTGATATCCGGATATCTGCCCGACAATATCCGGATATCTCACGACAGAATGCATTTTCTGCATTTCGTGAATATCCAATCCATAGGTTCAACTTTTTAACCGATTAAAGGCACTTAAACATGCATTTCTAGGTGTGTTTAACCTACCTCACCCTTAAGTTATTAACTTAGCTCAATACATGCATCAAGGTTCCATTTTTAAGCATTTAAACCCATGATCATAGTTGGTATAACTTGCCAAAGCTCAAAAACAGAATAGGCAGTGCTCTTGGAGCTCTCCAAGGTTCCTCAAACTCAGCCTAAGTAGGAGCACGAAAATGGCACTTCAAGGTGGGTTCTTGCACCACAAGAAGGCACTTTGAAGCTCACAATGACTACCACAAAGTAGCCATTACTAAAGCTTCAAACTCATGCTCACTAACTACCTCTCAACTCAGAATGATGGCCACAATGCAGCCCCAAGATTAACTCTCACCTTCACAATGCTTAAACAAGCATGAAAGGTGATCACTTGGCTAAGGAAAGAAGAAGAAAGAAGAAGAGAAGAAGAAGAAGAAGAAGAAGAAGAAGAAGAAGGGAGGGAAGTGGCAGCTGCAGCACAAGACCACGTTCAGAATATTAGACCTAGGGTTTTGTGCCCATAATGGGTCTATTTATAGGCCCAAGCACTAACCGCGCAGTATTAGCCTTAATAGCAAAGTAAAAGATCTTGATCTCAAACTTCGGATTCTAGAACTACGCATTTTTCTAAGATTTGTCATATTTTTATTTTATTTTTCGGAGCACCTTTCCGATACGCGCTTTTCCATAGCCAGTATCAGTTCTGGCGTCAGATTACGTCGTTTTGACTTGAAACTTGTTTTACAAGTCCTACATAATATTCTAGTAATTATCATGCATTCGTTATAATTTTCCGGGATACTTTTCCGGTACGCATTTATACCGAGTAGCAGAACCGGTATCTGCGCTTTTCTTCCGAAAGGCGACTTTCAGCATTTTTACTCACTCAATATAATTATCTAAGCCCATTAATAATTATTAGGGTCAATTAAGGAATTATTTTCTAATTATCATAATTAGTTTACTAATTACCTTAATTAGCGGTGCGGGTTCTTACAGTTGGTGGGTCAACCCGCTTAAAAAATTAAAAATAAATTATATTTTATTAATATTATAATATTACTTATTTTCATATCACATTCCCTTTAGTTTTTTTTTCAATCTTAAGTCTAAATGTATGCAAATATTTAGTCAAATATTCTTTACAAACTTGTTTTTATCTCCATACATAAATTGTCTTTGTCATAAATAAAATTTTTCTTCTATATTTTTTTTAGAGAGTACTAAGATAACAAAAAATTAAATATCACAAAAACTTAAAAACAAATAAAACACTACCCATTCACACAGATGCAAGAGACAACCATACTTGTGTATTTACAAAAAAAACTTTTCTTTTCTATTCTTGCTTTCTTGTTTTTTCTCTTTTTCTCTTGATCTATATTTCATACAAACTATCAAAAACTATTTATAAGCTATAAAACTGACCTACATAACTCTACACATAACTAACTCATTAATATTCTAACTGACATAACTGACTCATTAATATTATAACTTACACAAGAAACTAAAAAACCAAAACTACTAGAAAACGGCTAACACTTAATCATCATTCATTCCTAAAAATAATACTTCTAAATCTATTAAATAAAAACGTACATTTAAAATTTATCCCATCACATTACACCAGACTAATTCATTTTTTTCGATTCCAAAAGCCATGAGACACGTGTCTTTCGTACATAGGAGAATCTTTTATATATAATAAATAAAAGGTTTCAGAGCACAGCACTGTTCACGTATGAACGAATTTCATTTCTCTCTGGTTTCTTTGGCGCTCTCTCTCTCTCGGTGTAGCTTCCGCTTTCCCTTACGCATAGCAATGGCATTCCTTCAGTTGCTGAGGTCACATAGAAAACACTCAACCAACTCAGGTTTGTCTCCCATTCTGTTCTTTCTCGTTTCCTTATGGGTTTTTACCCAAAAAGCTTTAAACTTGATTTTTTTTTTCTGAATATATATTTTATTTACATGCTTAAGTTTTTTTTTTTTTTCCGAATGTATATTTTCTTTGCTATGGTTTAGCATATCATTGTTTTGCTTCTTGTTGGCCGACAGGTTTCTCCTATCTTTTCTTTTCTTTTCTTTTTTTATGTTTTTTTACCCAGAAAAGTTTTGAACTTTGAAGGATGCTTCCATTCTTTTTCTGATTGTATTTATCTGTTTTAACGTATCACTCGTTGGCCGTCACAGACCTTAGGTCTCTCTGCTTTTTTGTTGTTGTTTGGATTGTGTGTTTTTTTACCCAGAAAAGTTTTAAACTTTGAAATTTTTTTTTTTTTTCTGAACTTGTATACCTTCTTTTCTTGCTTAAGCTTATCACTGTTTTACGGTGTTGACTCGTTGGCGGCAACCTAACGCTGCATCAACATGCTTAAGCTCCCAACATGCTCTTCGTGGAAGAAGATGGGCATCTGAAGGCCCAACGGAGGTAGATAAAAATATTATTAATGGACCTCCGAGTGGAGAAAAAGCCGAAGGTGACGAGAAAACTGTCCTGGTTTATCAGGGTCCGTACTCACAATTTATTCGGAACTTAAAACTTCTGGGTCACTCGGCTTTCTTAACCTCAGTATGTTATATCCTGAGATCCTATCATATGGATGTCATCGTGGAGGGTGCATTGGCATCATTGGTGGTATTATTTCCTGCTTTGTTTACTGCTCTACATAGCTGGTTCTTTAGCCCTTATGTTCACAAACTCCAGTGGCAGCGGGGTTCGGAGAGCTTTAAGGTGCAGAGGACATGGCTCCCCATCTCAAAAACCATCAAGTTTTCTGATATTCAATCACCAGAAACTAATGGGTTGCCTTTGGTGACATTTAAAGCTCATGGAAGATCCTATTTTGTGGATCCAACACATTGTCCCGAGGCACTCATGACTAGACTTACCCAACAGAAGAAGAAATGAAATGAACTGATGAATGAGTGTTACTATTGGCCGTAGTGCTTTGTTGTTCGTAGATATATAGCGGTAGTTATGGACATGCATTTCTGTATCTTGTGTTGAATCAAAGTTGAATTTACATATGTTAGGTGAATCAGCGCATTAGTTTTATCTTAACTAATCTGATATCAGATCTGTAAGTGATTTCCATGAGTTACATAAGTAATTTCCATGAGTTACATTGATGAGAATGTGACCTTTTTCCCTTTGAAAGTGTATATCTAGAATTTAAGAACACCAATAGCCATGGCTATTCTTATTAACAAAAAAACATAGTTATATGAGATAGGCTTTAAGGAATTTCAGAGGCATGAAAAGAGTAGGAAGAAGAAGGATATGTTGAGGAGAATAGTGAGTTTTTTTCTTGGTTAAGGTTTGGAGTTGGAGATGAAAGCTGCCATTTAGAGAGAAAGTTCTTGAGGATATGTTAAAGGTGTGAATATGTTGATGATTGAAAAGTTGTTTCCACGTGTTGTATTGAACTTGTGTTGTGGAATTTGTTGTGTGTTGGTTGAGGTTAGAAGAGCATGGACTGTACTAAAAATAATGGGAAGTATAACAAGAAGACAGAAAAAAAAAAAAAAAGGTTCAATTCTAAGAGTTCTTGTAGTACTATCACTGGAAATATCAGTGGTTTTCAAAAAAATGTTTTTGATGCACTAAGAATTGGTTTATATGGGAGAAGGATTACATTTGGAATGTGATTTGAATTGTTTCCTTAATCTTTTAATTATTAGGCTGATTTGATTTTAATTATTTTCTTATTTTAGATGTGTTTAATGATTATTTATTAATTTGTAATAAGCTATAAAACTTTCCTTTTTAGGCATATTTTAATTGTGTTTTCGGTTTTGTGTTTTTTTTACACCTTATAAAAGGGGTTCTATTTCTAAGACGTTAAATTTTGCTTTTTGGTGTATTCAGTTTTGTTATTTTAATAATATAAAATCCTAATTTTTTATTTAGGCACTTTTTCATGTAAGTTGGGGATCATATTTTATGTATAGATAGTAGTGCATTAGAAAGCAAAGCATAGTGTGTGACGCCATTGCCATGTGCGGAATAAGTAAAGATATAGTTTTCACTTGTAGATATTAAGGGGACTTTATGTACATTAACCGTTTGTTTGTTGCAGTCTTGCAGATATGATAAATAAATATACTTCAGAGTTCACGCACTCCACTTTTAATGATATTAACCATCTCAAAAATATGCTTTATAATAAATTATTTTTGTTAAGTCTCATCTTTATTATTTTTTAATCAGATTATCAACTTGGAGCGTATGGTTTAAAATTTAATTAATTTAAAAATACAATTATAATTCAATTCTTTATACTAAATAATCAACTACTCTAAGCTGATAATATTGAACAAAATCAGAGGAGGGGTAAATTTGTCCGAAATTTATTTCAAAATTTTCCCACCCACCATCATTTCTCAAATACCCCATTTTGGATCGGATGTTTACTTGTAATTTGAAATCCTGATGCAAAAATATTTCTTATGATAATTTTATATTTCTTTGTACCAAACAAAGAAATATCAGATATCCACTATCATTTTTCTAGGGAAAAAATAAGGAGCTTGGGGTCAATGGAATTCACTAATTCACCAATGCAGAGAATTACACAAAGACCTAAAGGAGGAATCTTGTTGCGGAGCGTTGGAGCACTGAGAAACCAAGTCAACATTACACTAATGGAGGCTTGGGGTTCTCTTTTCTTTATTATTGCTTTTGAATTCAGTATGCTAGGCTAGACTTTTATGTAGTTAAGGGTAGATGGAACCAAATTGAATCGTATGTCTTGAATTAAATTGGTCCTGAATTCTTTTCTTTTTATAATTGAATAAATTTATCCGTCTTTAATGCTTTTTATGAGTTTGCTTATTATAGATTGATTTAGGGGAATTGTGTAACAATAGGGATGTTGGTGCATGAACCCTGACTTGGTAAATTTATCATAATCCTTGTGATATAGGGATAGCATAGGGTAATTGTGCAATCTTTAATTTCTTAATCTTAATGCATGTTTTCTTGGGGAATAATCGGGGAACTAGAGTTCTTTCAAGATCACATAGATTTAGAGTAACAAGGAATTGAACCCTAATTAACTTAGAAAGAATTGATTGGCATTATATTAAGAACAAATTCTTGATAGTTTAATTCATTGCATATAGAGGAGATTGGGGGAAATCGAAACCTTAACTATGTTTGTTTTTAAATTCTTAATCAATCAATCATCTTTTCAATTGTTCTTTTTAATGCTGAATTTTTATTTACATGTTATTAATTGTTTTCAATTTCAACTCTCTTAATCTCAATCTTGATTGTCCAACTAAACTGCGATTAGCGAACTAGTAGTGTTTGAAAACCCAATCCTCGTGGGAACGATCTCGTACTCAGTACACTTTATTACTTTTACGACCGGTGCACTTGCCGAGTCGCAAAAATAGCTAACTAACTGTTCCTTTGATATATCTCAAAATTCTCTTGGCTGCACTGAAGTGATCTTGTCTTGGTTGCTCCATGTATCTGCTTACTAAGCCAATTGCAAACATAATATCCGTTCGAGTAAAAGTTAAATAACTTAAGCTTCCGACCAGGCTCTTTTATAGTGTGGGATTTATTGGCTCTCTATCTGAATCAACTTTCATCTTCATTCCTGCTTCTATTGGTGTGGAGACCGGCTTGCAATCTTTCATTCTTAACTTGCTCAAAATTTCTTCTGCATATTCTTTTGTGACATAAAATTTCTTCTTCCATTTGCTTCACCTCTACTCCAAGTAGTCCACTGCAGTTTTGGAAAAACTGAGTGTACCTTAAGTAGGTAAAATGTCAAATTATGTATTTGTGCTCTGTTAGTTTATGGGAACCACTTATCAATTTTAAAATAGATGTTGTATGATGTTAAGCCGTAGTTTTTATGATTTCGCGATAGTTTGAGTTGCAATCACATTTTTGAAAAAATATTAAATGCGAACGTTTTGTAAACGTAAGGATTTTATAAACTGTATTAAAAAGAAATTTTTTTACGTAATTTTAAATGAACTATTATGATTGTAACTGCGCTTAATATCATAAGCAATGATACAATGACCGAATGCACATGGGGTGTTACACCGGACCAAATGCCAATTTGCAAATTTGTCAACAAGATCTAATATATTTAATAAACACACCCGAACGGAACTAATCGCTGATTCATTATAGACCTAAATAAGGTTGTAAATATTATACAAAAAAAAAAGTTGTAAATAAGTTAGGCCAAACCAATTTTCAACTTAAATGAGTTAGGCCTATGTAAATTATTTCAAGCCTACCTAGACTAGTTAGCTTGATACAAACCAAATTATAAGCTTATAGTGACTATCTTAAAAAATAAATTCTTGTCCCACTTTATCAGGTCTACCAAGTCTTTAAAAACAATATATTGCACTATATCAATTATATGTTACAATTACTTTGTACAATTTCTGAACACAACCAAAAATATAGATAATTTGATTGCGTTATTGAAAAAGAAAATCGGATCGAATTGTATTGATTTTTAATTATAAAATTAAACTTTAATTTAATTTAAAATAAATTAAAGATTTATATACGCATGCGTACATGTGTGTCTATAAAAAATGTGCATAAAAGTATTTATCTTAATAATAAATAACCATGATATTTAAATATAAAAGAAGCAATTAGCAAAAAAAGTGGAAGCTAATCAAATCAGACTAATAAAAAGAATTTTGTCACAAAAAATAATTAAATAAATAAAGAGAAACACAAAAAAAAAAATCACATTCATAAACACATGTCAACAAACAAGAACAAGATATATTAGATGAATATAGGGGTGTAAATGAGTAAGGTTGGGCTGGGCTGGACTTTTGCTTAAATAGGTCAAACCTGTATAAAATACTTTAGGTTTTACCTGGCCTGTTAATCTTGTATATGTTCAAATTATAAGTTTGGTTTGATCTATATTAAAAAACAAAAAGTTTGGTCTAGGCCTGCTAGTCTGTTTAAACTTATTCGGTATTCAATAATTAAACAAATAATTAAAATAATATTATTTTACTTTTCAAAATCATTAAAATAATAACTTTATTTAAAATAAATAATATGATATAGGTCAGGCTATAAGCCTATAGGTTAGCCTTTATAAAATTAAACATGTGACTTATTTTTTGAAATTTTTTTTTTTAAAGTTTGAACTTATTCTATTTTATGTAGGCTTCTAATAGGGCATCTTATCCATTTACAACCCTGGATCCATGCAACACCAATAAGTCATATAATATGTTATTTTTTAATGAAAATTTTGTCAATAAAATAAAAAAAGAGAAAAATAAATAACAAAATATTATTTTATTAAAAAATAATAAGGTATTATTTCATTAAAAATAAAATAAAATAAAATTTATCAAAAAATATGAGCCAAAGTTTAGAAACCAATCATGATAAAACAGGCTTATAGCCTGATTTGTAGACAAACTTTTTAACGAGCTGAAGCGTGTATTATTATTATTATTTTTTTTGTACAAAACTTTGTATTATTTTTAAAGGAAATTGATTTTCTCATGAGATTTGAATTCTCATGTTGTGACTCAACTGATGGTGGACCCCATATTTATTAAAAAAAAAATTCACTTAAATCGAAGGATCACAACATGAAAATTGAATTATCATGCGACATGAAAAAAAGTTTTCACATTTTTAAAATAAATAAAGTTAAAGGCAGACCAAATTATACACCCTAGCCCAAAATCTTAGTGTGACCGATACCAGCACAAACTCCTTCAGGTTTTCTCTTGTTCTTTCTCTTCCTACTTCTTCTGGGTTTTCAAAATTGCCTTAAAGGTCCCTCATTTTGTTATCCAAAAAAGTTTTGAACTTGGAAGGATCACTTTGTGGATCCTTCATTTCTATGATATCACAAGAATCGGGTATTGGGCATTATGAGGTTTTACCATTAATTAAATTTCAAAGTTCGATTCTTTTGGATACTGAGAAGAATATGGGTGTTCTTGGACAATGTGGGTGTGAGCAATTTAACTTCATAAAGTCAAGTTATTATTATTTGATGCTTCTTGTTGATGAAAGTGTTA